>JAMPIV010012790.1:0-49505 GCA_024509875.1 Oreohelix idahoensis | reverse complement strand
TAATGTTGAGCTCAGCTGGCCAAGTTAGCTTATCTGGCGTGATGGCGGCAGAAAAGGACTCCTCTGCTCGAATTCTCCTCTGGGCTCTGGAGACACCTCACTGATAGCTAAAAGGACCAAGGAGTATGCTGTCCGACACTGGATTCAGCAAAGCTCTGACTAGGTGCTGCTCAGTACCATCAAGACCACTGTCCCTGAAATCAAGAAGGATGTACCTTCTACTTCATAACTAATTTATATTTTCTTTTTACACTGATCACAATACATCACAAACATTGCGTTCAGAGCGTTAGGCCAACAGTCAGCTTCATCTGAAATACTTTATACCAGCATTACCATCCTTAATGGTCACTACGCCTCTGCACTTCCAGCATTATTTCTGTCTAATCAATCATCCAGGTGTCAGTGTACTATTTGGCCATTCCATGCCGTTTTACTACCCTCCGACACCCTCTGTTCAGGCTGGAGCATTACAGGCTTTACCTCACATTTGCCACTGAACTACACATATATATACAGGCATAAATCAACAATTCACATTCAATTTTCATTAAAAGATATTGAATGGTTCAAGCTTACCACAATTCATACGAATAAACACAGATACGTTGATTAGCAATGAATTCTGGCACAAACTGGCACAAATTTCCATCTGCCTATGTTCCAGGCTTTTATTTAACACAATTATGAGCTGGCTTCAACGCACTGTTGCTTTATCAAGATCATTTAAACAAGTGGTCTCGAACTAACGCTCCCAAGTGTGTATATCAGCGAGACTGGCCAATGAGCCACGTTTCGACAAGTGTTTGAAAAAATGTTACCTTTTCCCGTTTCCCCTAACAACGAAAGATAGTATTTATAGTTCGACCAATCGTGGTTAGGCTTTCATTTGTTGCGCTCCAATCAATTTGGAGTTTACATGGTAGGCTATTTATGTAACGTAAGGTTTTTTTCAAACACGTTATAAAAAATTTTATGAGCAGAAATGATTTCATGCTGTCAGGCAGCCTCACTATTTTATTTTGGGTATAATTTATTAATTCCTGGACTATTGGCGTAACGTTTTACATATTATTTGTCAGCAAGCCCTAAGGAACCCAATTTTCCCACTTTAAAAGAGCTACGTGGCTGCGTTCAAAATATGTATTTTCTACCTCCTGTTTCGAAGATATGCTGTCTGGGTACTGTTATGTTTTCAACCGTAAACCCATCTATTGTTATCTTTCCTAATAAGCGTTTTTTATGATTTTAAAACCTAACTCTGGGAAGGGTAGTGTATTTTATCACTGTCCGTCTGAAAAAAAAAGTTAGTGCTTGTAGCCTAACACGCGTGATAGTAGTAATTGTGTATCGCGCGACGCGTGTTTAATGTTCGGCTTTCTGCCTCTCCCTTCTCGCTATCCTTTTGTCCATCTGTTCGTTCGTTTTGGTAACGTAATGTAGAAAAAGACATGAATGGAATTTAAAATTTAGGTCATTACGCAGTCTGCCTCTTAATGTTTTTCCAAGAAATACAGCACACGTTTCATTGAAGAAAGCGGGTATAATACAGTAAGCTTTTACTATCAACGTGAAAGCGTTACAATTTGCAGACGAAGCAGAAAACAAGGGGATTTCGAGTACATTCTTTGTGACAGCACTGTCATTTTACCATTGCTCTTTTCTTTATTATATGTATTTGTTAGGCTTCATATTTAATTGATAATTTATATATGTGGATTAGAATATTCCATGACACCTCCCCTCTTAAAACAGACATTATATGTCAGTCCTTTATTCTATATACACATAGAGAAATTTATTATTATTTCTGGGGTTTACGGTGATTCTCATCACACGGATGGCGGCTTAAAAAATCCGCTCCCAAATTGGTTTTTCCAGATATATACTCGATGCTAAAATTATATGGAGCCAAAAGTAAAGACCATCGGAGTAACCTGGAGTTCTCATGCTTAGCCTGTGCTAGAAACGATAAAGGTTTGTGATCTGTTTGCAACTTAAATGCCTTCCCATATAGATAAATATTGAATTTCTTTATTGCCCATATTACTGCAAGACATTCTTTTTCGCTAGTTGAGTAGTTGATTTCAGCTTTATTCAACTTTCTGCTAGCATATGCCACTGGGCTTAATTCCCCATCCAATGCATCTGATTTCTGTAGTAGAGTTGCACCTAACCCAATATTACTTGCATCCGTCCTTACTATGAATTCTTGACTTAAGTCAGGTAATTTCAAAATGGGTTTACTTGTGAGCTTTTCCTTCAATTCTTGGTAAGTCATTTCACATTGTGGTGTCCATGTAATGCGATCTGGAAGTCCTTTACGTGTCAATTCAGTTAACGGTGCACATATGGAATTAAAGTTCTTGATATACTTCTGGTAGAAACCACATAATGAGACAAAGGATCTCACGTCCTTCTTGGTTTGTGGTCTCGGGGCTTTCTGTAGTTTCTCTAAATTCTTTGGGTCAGGGGTCATGTTTCCCTGATAAACTGTGTGTCCCAAAAATTCCAATTCTTTACATCCAACGCAACATTTGGTTGGTCGGCTGTTAAATTTGCCTCCCTAAGTCGATCAAACAGCATGTTCAGAGAGTCAATGTGTTCCTCAAATGTTTCTGTTGCTATAAGGATATCATCCATAAAATTGGTTATACAGGGATTATTCAGAGGATCCAATAATTTTCTCATCATTCTAGAGAAGACACTAGGCGCATTCTTCAATCCAAATGGCAATCTATTAAACTCATAGTGTCCTTCTGAGGTACTAAAAGCTAAGTATGATCTAACCTCAGGCTTTACTGGAATCTGATAGTATCCTTTACTCAGATCCACTTTTGAGAAATATTTAGCTTTATTTAGTCTGGCAAACAGCTGATTTGTATCCGGCAATGGATCCACCTGTCCTTCTGTAATAGCATTCAGTCTCCTGTAATCTATACAGAGTCTATGTTCTCCAGAGGGCTTCCTTAAGAGTACAACACCGGAACTATACGAAGACTCACTGTGCGAAATAATTCCTTCCTTCAACAGATAGTCTATCTCTTCCTTCAAAGCTTTCTCCTTAGCAAACGGAATCGAATATGGTTTCATACAGACAGGTGTGGGGTCTATCAGTTTCATATCATATTCCAATAGGTTTGTATGCCCTGGTCGGTCTGTTAACACCTCTGCATGATTATTTAGAACCTGTTGCACTCTCTCTTTCTGAGTTTTCGTTAAATGTGTACTGATTTTCACCTGTGCTGCTGTCTCACAGGGGTGTAATGGATATTCAAATGATGAAAGTGGTTCCTTTTTCATCTCCATGGCGATGGACAAGGTCAACAAGTGTGTCTCTTCCTGATGTTCTCTTTCCAAATATTTCTTCAGGAGATTCACATGATAGATTTTTTCTTTCCCCTTCTTATCTATCTTATAATTTGTTCTAGACACCTTCTCTAAAACTGTATATGGACCCTGCCATCCAATTTGTAACTTATTCTGACTCCCAGGCAAAAGAAGCAGTACTTTCTCTCCCACAGCCAAATTTCTGTCTTTCGCCTTCCTGTTATAATAGGCAGCATGTTTCTTCCTGGCTTGTTTCAAATTTTCATTGGCAAGTTTCCAGCCAGTTTTTTAACCGAGTGGTCAGCTCATTCACATATTGGTATGAAGATGTAATGTTTTCCTCTGCCTTTTCATCAGTCCACGTTCTTAACAAAGCTACATATGGACTTTTAATTGTGTGGACCTATTTGTCCATGCACCGGTATGGTCTCTTCCACTCGAAGCTTTATAGTGATGATTTTTCCTCCCAGAATTATCATTCACAAAACGACCGCTACCAATTTTTCTTTTGGGGCTGTCTCCCCACTTAAAATTCTTGATGAGAGATTTCCTCTCTACATCCTCTTCCTCCAGTTTGTTTAAGTCCGATTGAGGGATTTTCGGCTTATCCTGGGGTAAGACATCTGTTTGCACTCTCCGCATAGTGGCCATTGTAAAACAGTTAAGTGAAGCTTGTCCGTGAAAAGGGGCTTCCCATTCCATTTGGTCCACTTTATCAAATCTATTTTTCCTTTTATTGTCAGGCCTGATTTTGCCCCATGGCGTGTCCAGGTCCTGATCCATGTTCCCACTTGTGGGTGTTCCCTCATGTGCTATGCTACACCTTTCTACAAAATTCTCAATGTCCCATCTTGCTTTGGGCCAATAATAATTGTGAGCCACCTTTTGAATGATGGTACCTATCTTCTCATGGTCCCCATCTGGTTTCACATGTAGGCTCCTTATTAATTCTGTCCTATATCTTTTTGGAAGAACCAGCTGTCCGTGACCATTGGATCTAGCTCCAGTCCTTCCTATACATCAACTTGTTTTTCATGTAAAAATCTCCCTTGCCTGGAGTTGTATGACAAGTTGACAATTTTCTGAAACAAGGCTTGAGTGTTTTATCCCCAGCCTGTGCCTTCCTCATCTCTTCTGGAGTGGTATCTAACATAATATCCTCCTCCTGTCTTGAGGTCGACCTGACCTGAAGGGTTGCCATATACACAGGTTTCCTTCTGCAACGGTCAGTGTCATGATTGTCCATCTGACAATTCTTACACCACCTTTTTCCTTGGTTGAAAGATTTTCTTTCATTATATTTCCTTTCATCGAATTGTGGGAATTTATTTTTATTTTCATACCGTGGCCTATCAAATTGGTGCTTACCTTTATTTTGATCCCTAGGATCAAATTTATTAAAGTTCTGTGGTGCCCTAAAGTTGTCCACCTGTTTCTTTTTATTACCTGTTACCTCTGCTTGAGCTGCTTGATACCTTTCAGCAACATTTAGCAACTCACCAGCCTCTCTGCACCTTGTTCCATGAGAAACTTTCTCAGGTCTGGAGCCATGGACTCTCTTAGTTGCTCTATAAGGACCATTTCCTTAAGATCTTGGGTTTTCCCCAGAGAAGTCCATTTCTCCAAGTATGTCTCTATTCGTGCAGAGAACTGGTGATAGGTTTCACCTGACAGTAGTTTAGCATTCCTAAATTTTTTCCTGTAAAACTCTGCATTCTTTTCATACCTTAACAAAAGAGCCTGCTTTAGCATGTCATAATTTTCCTGATCACCTCTGCTCATTTTTGCAAAAACTTCATAAGCTGCCCCACGAAGTCCCTGAGATAACTTTAAGCTCCACCTTTCTCTCTCTAACCCATACGTGGTAGCTAATAGTTCGTACCTATTTATATAGCTCTCAATATCATCGTCTTTCTCAACAAAATGATCTAAATGAAAATTCATAGCTGAGGTTGAGGCTCCTTGAGTAACCGTAGCATCAGAGGCAAAGGGACTGGCACCATTTTCAGGAGCATGGCCTTGAAACTCAAACTCCCTTAGTCGTAACTCATGTTCCCTTTGTAATCTCTTCTCCTCCTTTTCTGCTTCCCTTTCTGCAGCTAATCTCTTCTCTTCCCTTTCTGCAGCTAATTTCTTCTCTTCTCTTTCTGCAGCCTGTCTTCTTTCCTCGCTTTTTGTCCAATCTTTTGCCTCTTCCAATTCTTAGCCTCTTTGTCAGCCTCAGCTTGCAACCTCTTAGTCTCAGCCTCAGCTTCAAATTGTAACTTCTTAATTTCCCTGTCAGCCTCTAACTTTCTTTCGGCTTCAAACCTTCTTTCTTCGCGTTCAATAAATTTGTCACATTCCGTAGTAACATAGGCAACCATAACTTGCCCATCTAATCCTAACTCTTTTGCAGTCTGAACCGCAGCAGATCGAAATTTGGCCAGGTCCGCCATTGTCTATCATGTAAATTTATACAATGTCTAACCAACAATTCAATCTCTAATGGACAACACAGGCACCGTGAGCTCAACCTTATTTAATTCCACCCAAGGATACCTTTTAATTCTTATATTCCCTGAAGTGAATTACCCCCAATATTTTTAATAGTTAAAGATTCAAAATCCCAAGAGCGAGACCCCCAATATATGTGGTGAAGTGGGATGTTATAAATACTTATAGGGAACTTAGTGTACTGACTGAGATCAGCTGTGAAGGTATCTATATCTATTAAGAGTAGTGTATTATAGATAACCTTACTTGCTACCACATATCTATATATCTCAGTCAGAATTATTCTGGAATAGTGTGATGCTACGTTATGTGTCTAGGGTATGTGTATGATGAAGTGTAAGTCACAACAACAGACAGATAAACAATTTAATTTAATCCACTACTCTTGACAACACTGTGACACTCACATACATATAACACTCTACAAGGATATCTTAAAGGAGTCACTGATAACTTTCAAATAACAATATGTATTCATTACTGGCATGAATGAATATGTGTCCTGATTCAACTACAAGGGAACCAGGAATCACAATCAATTTAAATTACAAGTTATGTACAGAATGTATTTAATATGAATATTGTAGTGACATATATTATTACAAATGTTCTATGTGTGTCAGTTGTGTAGTAGTAAAATGAGGTAATACTGGTTTTGTTTTGTTCAAGCTCTGTTGGTATTTGTCATCATGACTTCAATAGTTTGTCTTTAGGGACTAGTATTGGAGATGTTCACAGTTCCTGATTTTAAGACAAGTAAATTCCCCTCTTAATGTTAATTTTACTAAGTCAGTTCAAGATGAGGGGACATAATGTTGAGCTCAGCTGGCCAAGTTAGCTTATCTGGCGTGATGGCGGCAGGAAAGGACTCCTCTGCTCGAATTCTCCTCTGGGCTCTGGAGACACCTCACTGATAGCTAAAAGGACCAAGGAGTATGCTGTCCGACACTGGATTCAGCAAAGCTCTGACTAGGTGCTGCTCAGTACCATCAAGACCACTGTCCCTGAAATCAAGAAGGATGTACCTTCTACTTCATAACTAATTTATATTTTCTTTTTACACTGATCACAATACATCACAAACATTGCGTTCAGAGCGTTAGGCCAACAGTCAGCTTCATCTGAAATACTTTATACCAGCATTACCATCCTTAATGGTCACTACGCCTCTGCACTTCCAGCATTATTTCTGTCTAATCAATCATCCAGGTGTCAGTGTACTATTTGGCCATTCCATGCCGTTTTACTACCCTCCGACACCCTCTGTTCAGGCTGGAGCATTACAGGCTTTACCTCACATTTGCCACTGAACTACACATATATATATAGGCATAAATCAACAATTCACATTCAATTTTCATTAAAAGATATTGAATGGTTCAAGCTTACCACAATTCATACGAATAAACACAGATACGTTGATTAGCAATGAATTCTGGCACAAACTGGCACAAATTTCCATCTGCCTATGTTCCAGGCTTTTATTTAACACAATTATGAGCTGGCTTCAACGCACTGTTGCTTTATCAAGATCATTTAAACAAGTGGTCTCGAACTAACGCTCCCAAGTGTGTATATCAGCGAGACTGGCCAATGAGCCACGTTTCGACAAGTGTTTGAAAAAATGTTACCTTTTCCCGTTTCCCCTAACAACGAAAGATAGTATTTATAGTTCGACCAATCGTGGTTAGGCTTTCATTTGTTGCGCTCCAATCAATTTGGAGTTTACATGGTAGGCTATTTATGTAACGTAAGGTTTTTTTTCAAACACGTTATAAAAAAAATTTTTGAGCAGAAATGATTTCATGCTGTCAGGCAGCCTCACTATTTTATTTTGGGTATAATTTATTAATTCCTGGACTATTGGCGTAACGTTTTACATATTATTTGTCAGCAAGCCCTAAGGAACCCAATTTTCCCACTTTAAAAGAGCTACGTGGCTGCGTTCAAAATATGTATTTTCTACCTCCTGTTTCGAAGATATGCTGTCTGGGTACTGTTATGTTTTCAACCGTAAACCCATCTATTGTTATCTTTCCTAATAAGCGTTTTTTATGATTTTAAAACCTAACTCTGGGGAAGGGTAGTGTATTTTATCACTGTCCGTCTGAAAAAAAAAGTTAGTGCTTGTAGCCTAACACGCGTGATAGTAGTAATTGTGTATCGCGCGACGCGTGTTTAATGTTCGGCTTTCTGCCTCTCCCTTCTCGCTATCCTTTTGTCCATCTGTTCGTTCGTTTTGGTAACGTAATGTAGAAAAAGACATGAATGGAATTTAAAATTTAGGTCATTACGCAGTCTGCCTCTTAATGTTTTTCCAAGAAATACAGCACACGTTTCATTGAAGAAAGCGGGTATAATACAGTAAGCTTTTACTATCAACGTGAAAGCGTTACAATTTGCAGACGAAGCAGAAAACAAGGGGGATTTCGAGTACATTCTTTGTGACAGCACTGTCATTTTACCATTGCTCTTTTCTTTATTAATTTTATTTGTTAGGCTTTATATTTAATTGATAATTTATATATGTGGATTAGAATATTCCATGACACCTCCCCTCTTAAAACAGACATTATATGTCAGTCCTTTATTCTATATACACATAGAGAAATTTATTATTATTTCTGGGGTTTACGGTGATTCTCATCACACGGATGGCGGCTTAAAAAATCCGCTCCCAAATTGGTTTTTCCAGATATATACTCGATGCTAAAATTATATGGAGCCAAAAGTAAAGACCATCGGAGTAACCTGGAGTTCTCATGCTTAGCCTGTGCTAGAAACGATAAAGGTTTGTGATCTGTTTGCAACTTAAATGCCTTCCCATATAGATAAATATTGAATTTCTTTATTGCCCATATTACTGCAAGACATTCTTTTTCGCTAGTTGAGTAGTTGATTTCAGCTTTATTCAACTTTCTGCTAGCATATGCCACTGGGCTTAATTCCCCATCCAATGCATCTGATTTCTGTAGTAGAGTTGCACCTAACCCAATATTACTTGCATCCGTCCTTACTATGAATTCTTGACTTAAGTCAGGTAATTTCAAAATGGGTTTACTTGTGAGCTTTTCCTTCAATTCTTGGTAAGTCATTTCACATTGTGGTGTCCATGTAATGCGATCTGGAAGTCCTTTACGTGTCAATTCAGTTAACGGTGCACATATGGAATTAAAGTTTTTGATATACTTCTGGTAGAAACCACATAATGAGACAAAGGATCTCACGTCCTTCTTGGTTTGTGGTCTCGGGGCTTTCTGTAGTTTCTCTAAATTCTTTGGGTCAGGGGTCATGTTTCCCTGATAAACTGTGTGTCCCAAAAATTCCAATTCTTTACATCCAACGCAACATTTGGTTGGTCGGGCTGTTAAATTTGCCTCCCTAAGTCGATCAAACAGCATGTTCAGAGAGTCAATGTGTTCCTCAAATGTTTCTGTTGCTATAAGGATATCATCCATAAAATTTGTTATACAGGGATTATTCAGAGGATCCAATAATTTTCTCATCATTCTAGAGAAGACACTAGGCGCATTCTTCAATCCAAATGGCAATCTATTAAACTCATAGTGTCCTTCTGAGGTACTAAAAGCTAGGTATGGTCTAACCTCAGGCTTTACTGGAATCTGATAGTATCCTTTACTCAGATCCACTTTTGAGAAATATTTAGCTTTATTTAGTCTGGCAAACAGCTGATTTGTATCCGGCAATGGATCCACCTGTCCTTCTGTAATAGCATTCAGTCTCCTGTAATCTATACAGAGTCTATGTTCTCCAGAGGGCTTCCTTAAGAGTACAACACCGGAACTATACGAAGACTCACTGTGCGAAATAATTCCTTCCTTCAACAGATAGTCTATCTCTTCCTTCAAAGCTTTCTCCTTAGCAAACGGAATCGAATATGGTTTCATACAGACAGGTGTGGGGTCTATCAGTTTCATATCATATTCCAATAGGTTTGTATGCCCTGGTCGGTCTGTTAACACCTCTGCATGATTATTTAGAACCTGTTGCACTCTCTCTTTCTGAGTTTTCGTTAAATGTGTACTGATTTTCACCTGTGCTGCTGTCTCACAGGGGTGTAATGGATATTCAAATGATGAAAGTGGTTCCTTTTTCATCTCCATGGCGATGGACAAGGTCAACAAGTGTGTCTCTTCCTGATGTTCTCTTTCCAAATATTTCTTCAGGAGATTCACATGATAGATTTTTTCTTTCCCCTTCTTATCTATCTTATAATTTGTTCTAGACACCTTCTCTAAAACTGTATATGGACCCTGCCATCCAATTTGTAACTTATTCTGACTCCCAGGCAAAAGAAGCAGTACTTTCTCTCCCACAGCCAAATTTCTGTCTTTCGCCTTCCTGTTATAATAGGCAGCATGTTTCTTCCTGGCTTGTTTCAAATTTTCATTGGCAAGTTTCCAGCCAGTTTTTAACCGAGTGGTCAGCTCATTCACATACTGGTATGAAGATGTAATGTTTTCCTCTGCCTTTTCATCAGTCCACGTTCTTAACAAAGCTACATATGGACCTTTAATTGTGTGGACCTATTTGTCCATGCACCGGTATGGTCTCTTCCACTCGAAGCTTTATAGTGATGATTTTTCCTCCCAGAATTATCATTCACAAAACGACCGCTACCAATTTTTCTTTTGGGGCTGTCTCCCCACTTAAAATTCTTGATGAGAGATTTCCTCTCTACATCCTCTTCCTCCAGTTTGTTTAAGTCCGATTGAGGGATTTTCGGCTTATCCTGGGGTAAGACATCTGTTTGCACTCTCCGCATAGTGGCCATTGTAAAACAGTTAAGTGAAGCTTGTCCGTGAAAAGGGGCTTCCCATTCCATTTGGTCCACTTTATCAAATCTATTTTTCCTTTTATTGTCAGGCCTGATTTTGCCCCATGGCGTGTCCAGGTCCTGATCCATGTTCCCACTTGTGGGTGTTCCCTCATGTGCTATGCTACACCTTTCTACAAAATTCTCAATGTCCCATCTTGCTTTGGGCCAATAATAATTGTGAGCCACCTTTTGAATGATGGTACCTATCTTCTCATGGTCCCCATCTGGTTTCACATGTAGGCTCCTTATTAATTCTGTCCTATATCTTTTTGGAAGAACCAGCTGTCCGTGACCATTGGATCTAGCTCCAGTCTTCCTATACATCAACTTGTTTTTCATGTAAAAATCTCCCTTGCCTGGAGTTGTATGACAAGTTGACAATTTTCTGAAACAAGGCTTGAGTGTTTTATCCCCAGCCTGTGCCTTCCTCATCTCTTCTGGAGTGGTATCTAACATAATATCCTCCTCCTGTCTTGAGGTCGACCTGACCTGAAGGGTTGCCATATACACAGGTTTCCTTCTGCAACGGTCAGTGTCATGATTGTCCATCTGACAATTCTTACACCACCTTTTTCCTTGGTTGAAAGATTTTCTTTCATTATATTTCCTTTCATCGAATTGTGGGAATTTATTTTTATTTTCATACCGTGGCCTATCAAATTGGTGCTTACCTTTATTTTGATCCTTAGGATCAAATTTATTAAAGTTCTGTGGTGCCCTAAAGTTGTCCACCTGTTTCTTTTTATTACCTGTTACCTCTGCTTGAGCTGCTTGATACCTTTCAGCAACATTTAGCAACTCACCCAGCCTCTCTGCACCTTGTTCCATGAGAAACTTTCTCAGGTCTGGAGCCATGGACTCTCTTAGTTGCTCTATAAGGACCATTTCCTTAAGATCTTGGGTTTTCCCCAGAGAAGTCCATTTCTCCAAGTATGTCTCTATTCGTGCAGAGAACTGGTGATAGGTTTCACCTGACAGTAGTTTAGCATTCCTAAATTTTTTCCTGTAAAACTCTGCATTCTTTTCATACCTTAACAAAAGAGCCTGCTTTAGCATGTCATAATTTTCCTGATCACCTCTGCTCATTTTTGCAAAAACTTCATAAGCTGCCCCACGAAGTCCCTGAGATAACTTTAAGCTCCACCTTTCTCTCTCTAACCCATACGTGGTAGCTAATAGTTCATACCTATTTATATAGCTCTCAATATCATCGTCTTTCTCAACAAAATGATCTAAATGAAAATTCATAGCTGAGGTTGAGGCTCCTTGAGTAACCGTAGCATCAGAGGCAAAGGGACTGGCACCATTTTCAGGAGCATGGCCTTGAAACTCAAACTCCCTTAGTCGTAACTCATGTTCCCTTTGTAATCTCTTCTCCTCCTTTTCTGCTTCCCTTTCTGCAGCTAATCTCTTCTCTTCCCTTTCTGCAGCTAATTTCTTCTCTTCTCTTTCTGCAGCCTGTCTTCTTTCCTCGGCTTCCAATGCTTTTGCCTCTTTGTCAGCCTCAATCTGCAACCTCTTAGTCTCAGCCTCAGCCTCAAATTGTAACTTCTTAATTTCCCTGTCAGCCTCTAACTTTCTTTCGGCTTCAAACCTTCTTTCTTCGCGTTCAATAAATTTGTCACATTCCGTAGTGACATAGGCAACCATAACTTGCCCATCTAATCCTAACTCTTTTGCAGTCTGAACCGCAGCAGATCGAAATTTGGCCAGGTCCGCCATTGTCTATTATGTAAATTTATACAATGTCTAACCAACAATTCAATCTCTAATGGACAACACAGGCACCGTGAGCTCAACCTTATTTAATTCCACCCAAGGATACCTTTTAATTCTTATATTCCCTGAAGTGAATTACCCCCAATATTTTTAATAGGGAAAGATTCAAAATCCCGGAGCGAGACCCCAATATATGTGGTGAAGTGGGATGTTATAAATATTTATAGGGGACTTAGTGTACTGACTGAGATCAGCTGTGAAGGTATCTATATCTATTAAGAGTAGTGTATTATAGATAACCTTACTTGCTACCACATATCTATATATCTCAGTCAGAATTATTCTGGAATAGTGTGATGCTACGTTATGTGTCTAGGGTATGTGTATGATGAAGTGTAAGTCACAACAACAGACAGATAAACAATTTAATTTAATCCACTACTCTTGACAACACTGTGACACTCACATACATATAACACTCTATGAGAATATCTTAAAGGAGTCACTGATAACTTTTCAAATAACAATATGTATTCATTACTGGCATGAATGAATATGTGTCCTGATTCAACTACAAGGGAACCAGGAATCACAATCAATTTAATTACAAGTTATGTACAGAATGTATTTAATATGAATATTGTAGTGACATATATTATTACAAATATTCTATGTGTGTCAGTTGTGTAGTAGTAAAATGAGGTAATACTGGTTTTGTTTTGTTCAAGCTCTGTTGGTATTTGTCATCATGACTTCAATAGTTTGTCTTTAGGGACCATTATTGTAGATGTTCACAGTTCCTGATTTTAAGACAAGTAAATTCCCCTCTTAATGTTAATTTTTATAAAGTTATTTCAAGATGAGGGGACATAATGTTGAGCTCAGCTGGCCAAGTTAGCTTATCTGGCGTGATGGCGGCAGGAAAGGACTCCTCTGCTCGAATTCTCCTCTGGGCTCTGGAGACACCTCACTGATAGCTAAAAGGACCAAGGAGTATGCTGTCCGACACTGGATTCAGCAAAGCTCTGACTAGGTGCTGCTCAGTACCATCAAGACCACTGTCCCTGAAATCAAGAAGGATGTACCTTCTACTTCATAACTAATTTATATTTTCTTTTTACACTGATCACAATACATCACAAACATTGCGTTCAGAGCGTTAGGCCAACAGTCAGCTTCATCTGAAATACTTTATACCAGCATTACCATCCTTAATGGTCACTACGCCTCTGCACTTCCAGCATTATTTCTGTCTAATCAATCATCCAGGTGTCAGTGTACTATTTGGCCATTCCATGCCGTTTTACTACCCTCCGACACCCTCTGTTCAGGCTGGAGCATTACAGGCTTTACCTCACATTTGCCACTGAACTACACATATATATACAGGCATAAATCAACAATTCACATTCAATTTTCATTAAAAGATATTGAATGGTTCAAGCTTACCACAATTCATACGAATAAACACAGATACGTTGATTAGCAATGAATTCTGGCACAAACTGGCACAAATTTCCATCTGCCTATGTTCCAGGCTTTTATTTAACACAATTATGAGCTGGCTTCAACGCACTGTTGCTTTATCAAGATCATTTAAACAAGTGGTCTCGAACTAACGCTCCCAAGTGTGTATATCAGCGAGACTGGCCAATGAGCCACGTTTCGACAAGTGTTTGAAAAAATGTTACCTTTTCCCGTTTCCCCTAACAACGAAAGATAGTATTTATAGTTCGACCAATCGTGGTTAGGCTTTCATTTGTTGCGCTCCAATCAATTTGGAGTTTACATGGTAGGCTATTTATGTAACGTAAGGTTTTTTTCAAACACGTTATAAAAAATTTTATGAGCAGAAATGATTTCATGCTGTCAGGCAGCCTCACTATTTTATTTTGGGTATAATTTATTAATTCCTGGACTATTGGCGTAACGTTTTACATATTATTTGTCAGCAAGCCCTAAGGAACCCAATTTTCCCACTTTAAAAGAGCTACGTGGCTGCGTTCAAAATATGTATTTTCTACCTCCTGTTTCGAAGATATGCTGTCTGGGTACTGTTATGTTTTCAACCGTAAACCCATCTATTGTTATCTTTCCTAATAAGCGTTTTTTATGATTTTAAAACCTAACTCTGGGGAAGGGTAGTGTATTTTATCACTGTCCGTCTGAAAAAAAAAAGTTAGTGCTTGTAGCCTAACACGCGTGATAGTAGTAATTGTGTATCGCGCGACGCGTGTTTAATGTTCGGCTTTCTGCCTCTCCCTTCTCGCTATCCTTTTGTCCATCTGTTCGTTCGTTTTGGTAACGTAATGTAGAAAAAGACATGAATGGAATTTAAAATTTAGGTCATTACGCAGTCTGCCTCTTAATGTTTTTCCAAGAAATACAGCACACGTTTCATTGAAGAAAGCGGGTATAATACAGTAAGCTTTTACTATCAACGTGAAAGCGTTACAATTTGCAGACGAAGCAGAAAACAAGGGGGATTTCGAGTACATTCTTTGTGACAGCACTGTCATTTTACCATTGCTCTTTTCTTTATTATATGTATTTATTAGGCTTTATATTTAATTGATAATTTATATATTAAATATTAAAGTTCAACACAATAGCAGAACATAAGAAGATCCATCGATGAAAATAGGACTTCTTAGTTCAATAATACTGTCTTCCTGTTAATATTGACAAGAATTGATCCAACTGTTCTGTGAAACTCTGTAATGTCTAATGTAAAAATGTCAACAACGCTGACCTACATATTGCATTCACTTGACAGGTCACGTGACGAAGTGTTGACAAAGAGCAAACTAATACTGCAAGTGTGTCGTATCAGCCACAGGAAACGGTCTGGTATCGGTAGTCTGTTGACTTCTCTACTTCTGCGAGGTCAAACCCAGAAAGCTGGTCCACCAGTTGATAAACTCTCTCTCTGGTGTTCTGATTACAACCTCTTGTAATGGGTATAGTGGCCACCACTGTAAAGATATTTCGGGTCACTGTAAAAGATCGGTGTTGTTTGCTCCACTGTAGTGTACACAAACCAGTGCTACAATCCCAGCAATCAGTGGTGTTAATGATGGGTGTGTGCTGGAAGACAGAGGTCAGCAACGACTGTGTACCTTTGCTACAGTTTAATTGGACGTACACACTCGACAGCACGAATAGTGACAAATCACAGGCTGGCATAATACATCATGGTACAGTGGATAAATGGTCTTGCAATGATACATGGGCACTCATGTAGAATAATAGCATAATGGATTGTCAGTAGACAAGCACTCAGTATTGCCCATATATATATCATCTGAGCTTACTGACAAAGCACGTCAGATTATAAACAACAGTCAAGATGGCTTCTAGACCTAACCTCGTCTAGTGAAGATTCCTTACAATAATGTTCAGCACATATTTTCCATATAATCATATTGAACCGCTAGTACTGGGTTCTCATGTGTAGCAGTGATCTCTGGACTCATCAAGCGATAATACGTGGTATCCCTTTCTCTTCTTGAAAGTCACAAATATATTTGGATACAAGATGGCTTCTCTCGTGAGCTGTCACTCACGTTTGGATACAGATAATGAATCTGTATTAAAGTTAGTCATTCATTAAATGTTCTCATTGCTCTGTAGATTCTATCATGATACAATTGACTTCATCATACAAGATATAGTGCTGCTAGGAATGAATGTCGTTTTCATCTAGATAAATATTTCCTCAGACGTACAAATCGTGTCTATCGAGAAACGGTGGCTTAGCCAGAGTTCATAAGAAGTATCTTTTGTTACCTTGGTATCAGAAATATGATTCTGCCATTCCTTGGCAATAAGAATAAACACTGGGGTAAAGCATACACGATAGGTCTAGACGACTATCACTTTCCCCACAAATACTGAGATCACGTTTTCCGGCGACAAGCCGCTACACTAAAATCACAGCCCCCATCAGGGCTAAGCCAAATCACACCTCTCTAGCGACACATCCGCCGAACAGCCCTTTGACCTTTTTAACGACAAAAGACCATATAGTTCGACTTAGATATGTAAAGATATACAGATATAAGACAGACTCGTCCTACCCAGACAAACAATACACATAAATTCAGGCCATAGATACACCGAAGCAAGAACAACCTATTTCTACCCAAACAAAGAATAAATCGCAGTAAAACTGGATTCATCCGCGGAGTTCGATCAAAAATGACGACACTCCTTTCAAGGGAAGTAACTCAATAATGACTTTTCCTTAAGCACTAAAAAGTATCTATTTTGTTTACAAAATATTTGCGAACATAACAAGCATACAAATGTATTATATTGTACGATATCAAAGACTGCACGTAACACCCGGTTTATCTGTTAACACATCTGTATGTTCCTCCAGAACCTGTTGAACTCTCTCCCTCTGATTTTTAGTCAGGTGCTTACTGACTTTTACCTGTGCGGCTGTCTCACAGGAGTGTAATGGGTATTCATGTGAGGTGAGTGGTTCCTTTTTCATTTCAGTTGCGATAGCCAAGGTCAGTAAGGGGGTGCCTTCCTGGATTGGTCTGTCCAGATACTTCTTTAAAAGGTTCACATGATATATTTTCTCCGTCCCCTTTTTGTCAATTTTATAGTTTGTTCTAGACACCTTCTCTAGAACCGTATATGGACCTTGCCATCCAATTTGCAACTTATTATGGTTGCCGGGTAGTAGAAGAAGCACTTTCTCTCCCACAGCTAATTCTCTGTCCTTTGCTTTCCTATTAAAATAAGCTGCATGTTTCTTCCTGGCTTGTCTCAAATTATCATTTGCCAGTTTCCATCCAGCTTTCAGACGAGTGGTCAGCTCGTTCACATATTCATATGATGAGGTAACAGTCTCTTCTGCTTTCTCATCTGTCCAAGTCCTCAATAAGGCTTCTAATGGACCTTTTATTGGCCTCCCAAATAACAGGGTTGCGGGTGCCATCCCGGTTGAACTATGTGGTACTTCCCGATACGCAAACAACGCAGCGGGCAGAAATTGATCCCACATATCAGGTTTCTCATGTGCCAGCTTCCTCAGGATAGAAATGAGAGTCCCATTGAACCTCTCTACCTGGCCGTTCCCTTGTGGATGGTACGGACTACAATGAAAGTGTCTGGCTTGAAATAGCTTAAAAACTTCTTCCGTTAGTTTCCCCTTGAACTGTGAACCATTATCAGTCAAGATTTGATGCGGGAATCCTAATCTTGTGAATATTGTAAGTAGTGCCTCTGCCACATGTTTCGAATCAATTGATGGCAGGGCTACCGCCTCTCCCCACATAGAACAAGTGTCCACCAGAGTAAGGATGTAACTATTCCTCCTCTTGGTCCGAGTGAGAGGTCCCACAATATCCACTGCAACCCTCTCAAAAGGTGTTCCCACTATGGGCATTTCCCCTAGAGTTGCAGGAGCAGTCCAATGCTTTGGAGCTACCCTTTGACATTCTGGACAGGATTTGACATATCTTTTTATATCTTCCGTTATCCCTGGCCAGAAGTAATGACAAGCTATACGCTGTCCTGTGGCGCTGATCCCCATGTGACCACTGAAGGGAATCGCATGCCCTAGTTCCATCACTTTCTCCCTATATGAAGTGGGAAGAACCAGCTGGTTGTGACCATTTGTTCCAGTTCCGGCCTTCCTGTATAGCAATTTGTTCTTCATAAAATACTCTCCCTTGCTTGGAGGTGTGTGGCATTTGGGCAATTTTTTAAAACATGGCTTGAGTGTCCTATACTTAGCCTGCTCCTTCCTCATCTCTTCTGGATGAGCATTTATAGGTTCACCTTCTTCCTCCTTTGACTGTGACCTGGTCTGCACTGTCGCCATGATCACAGGTCTCTCGGGATTCCCCAAGAAGACGTATCTACACCCCAATATCAGAGGGTAGATTGGTTCATCTATCACTGCTGCTCTGATTTCTCCTTCCACATAGCGAGTTTTCACCGTTATCCTTGCGATGGGAAGTGTCATGAGTGGTATGTCCTTAGTCGCCCCTTGTATTTCCACTGTTTCGGTGGTATACTGACTTGGGTCCACTAGGCTAGCCTTCACAACTGAATCATAATCCAAACCTGTATCATATAGGCACCTTATGGTGACCCCATTACAAATAACATCCTTACAAACTGGGGGGTGATAAGGTTCCTGCTGTCCATTAGGATTAACCTTTAATCTCTGGTTCCCCGATTTCATTGCAGCAATGTTTGAAGGTTTCCTTTTACAAAATTCGGTGTTATGGTTGTCCTTCTTACACCATTTGCACCACCTCTTTCCTTGGTTAAAAGGTTTTCTTTCATTATATTTTTGGTCATCTAACTGTGAGTTTCTATCACGATAATCATTTCGTGGCCTATCAAAGTTTGTCCTACCTTTATTACCTTGTTCTCTGGTATCAAATTTATTAAAGTGCTGTGGGGATTTAAAATTTTCTATATGTTTCTTTTTAGAGCCAACTACCTCTGCCTGGGCTGCTTGATACCTCTCAGCAACATTCAAAACCTCCTCCAACCTCTCTGCACCTTGTTCCATGAGAAATTTTCTCAGGTCTGGAGCCATGGACTCTCTTAATTGCTCTATCATGATCATTTCTTTGAGATCTTGGGTCTTCCCCAGAGCCGTTCATTTCTCCAAATAGGTTTCCAGTCTGGCAGAGAATTGGTGGTATGTCTCCCCAGACAAAAGTTTGGCATTTCTAAACTTCTTACGATAAAATTCACCATTCTTTTCATATCTCAATAACAGAGCCTGCTTTAGCATGTCATAATTGTCTTGGTCGTCTCTATTCATTTTAGCAAAAACTTCATAAGAAGTACCTCTAAGCCCCTGGGATAACTTAAGACTCCACCTCTCTCTCTCTCCAACCCATACGTAGTAGCCAATAGTTCAAATCTACTTAGGTACCCCTCTATGTCATCGTCTTTCTCAACAAAATGGTCTAAATGAAACCCCATAGCTGAGGTTGAGGCTCCCTGACTAGGCGTGGCATCGGAGGAAAAGGGGCTGGCACCATTTTCAGGAGCATGGCCTTGTAATTCCAACTCCCTTAGTCGTAACTCGTGCTCCCTTTGCAATCTCCTATCTTCTGCTTCCCTTTCGGCAGTCAATCTCTTTTCCTCTCTTTCTGTAGCTAATCTTCTTTCCTCTGCTTCCCTTTCAGCCTTTTTTCTTCTAATTGGATCCTTTTAATCTCCCTATCTGCCTCCAATGCCTTGGCCTATTTGTCAGCCTCAATCTGCAGCCTCTTAAGTTCTTTATCAGCCTCAATTTGTAACCTCTTCTCTTCAGCTAACCTCCTATCTTCCCTTTCAATATACTTGTCACATTCTGACGTTACATATTGAACCAAAACCTGACCATCCATGTTCATTTCCTTAGCCGTCAGCACAGCAGCCGATCTGAATTTGGCTAGATCTGCCATACTATATCACACAATTTAACAATGACTAAGGTAAATTACAAAATCTAAATACTAAGGTAATATACTAATTAATTAATTACCACTGGCTGTGAAGATTCATCAACTTTTATTTTCCACTTTTAATTTTAGGGACACTGTTAAATTTATACAACTTATGCCCCCAATAGTTTAATTCCCGGACCAGGAGACCCTAATATCTTTGGTAAACCTAAATCCCAGACAAGAGCTACCCAATATTTGTAGTGGTTTTTGATGTTATTGCGTGGTTGCTATGTTACCTAGTGTACTAGATGAGGTCAGCTGTAAAGGCTCCTGAAGATAACAGTTTATGTGAGTTACAGAATGCATTTCTGCTACCACTTATGACCTCAAACAGACTTATTCTGCTATTATATATGTTAGCTACGTTTAATGTCTATGGTAATGAAATGTGATGTGTAGGTAATTAAATACACAGACACACCCATGTAAACACTAATTCTAATAATAATAAGCTCTATGATCAAATCAACTAACACTGGCTTTAGAATTTAAATTTTACAATTTTTTGAGAATTTATTTAGTCCTGAACCAAATTTTCTTCTGGTCAGGACGTATGAAACAATATGTATTTATCAATCAAAGTGCATATATATTGAATAATCAAAATGAAAATTGTGTACATAGATATATCGTTACATTGGTTAATATTAACACTAACTACAGTGTCTTTGGAAAACTAGCACTGGATGTCTAGTCGGGTGGTGTCATCATACCCGATCTCTGTTTACAATAGTCATTGTCTTTGAAATATGGAATTGAGGTATAGTTTTTATACACCAGGATTTTGTTTATTTATTTTATTGTGGAAAAATCTGATGAATCCACAGCAGGCCAGGTTTTCAACTTATCTGGCCTGTGACGATGCAGTAAAGAATTCAAGTGGCCCACTCCTCACAGGTGCTGAGGTAAAATGGTAGGCTTCTTAATCATCCACTCTTGGACCTCTTCAAAGCATCTGGCACTAGCGCAGTGCCAGACCAGAAACTCTGAAACCAAAATTTTTGCCATGTGTCAACACACTGCCTACTTCACCATTTTACACACAACAAAGCAAAAAAATACAAAGACCGGGTCAGATCTCTCTGACCGACTCAGCACATCTCACCCAGGCGGTATCAAATAGCACTAGTTTCCCATGACTGCATTGCACCCGAAATATGTTCATTAGTCTCCTTTTCCATCCAATAAGGTGGGTGATATGTTCCCACTGATCTCAAATATAGATCTGTCTTCTATAGTCTTGGATATGTTTTCCTATATTATTTGTTTGCCTCTAGGCCCTGGACTGTCGCTGGGGACCTAGAATAAGCACTCACTTGTCGTAATCATTTTTCATGACATGGCAGCATCAATCACTCAAAATATTAAAATAAAAAAGGTTAATACTTTTTCCCTTACCACAATTCAAATTTGAAAACACAGCTACGTTGTACTAGCAAAACTCAGCTGAGCTGCTGGCTAGACTATGGCGTCCCACTGGTAATATATAATTTTCATGGACGTCAGACTTCTACAATAACGATCTGTGTATATGGACAGTCTTCAACAAAATGGTACTTGCCTCTACTTTTTTTTCTATAATATGAACGCTTCCGTCCAATCAGCGGACTTCCCCTCTACCGTTCAAATATTTAAACTACAATGTCCAAATTAGGTCCAGTTTCTGTCTAGTTTGTAATATATTTATGTCGGTCTGTCAGTCCGAACTTGGTTTTTCTCAAAATTACACTTGGTTTTAGACGAAACTACAAAAAAACTACACAATTTTTCCCCACTTATTTATACGATTTCGAGGCAAAGTTATTTTTTGCTTCTACCCTCCCCTGATTGCCCCTTGTCCACATGCAGTTTGTTTTTCTGCGTTTGGCTCAAGGACGCGTCAAAAGTGATTTTTGTGAGAAGTATGCACAAATAACTGTCTGCTAGTCTGTATTGAACAATATAGTATTTCGTCAATATCTTCCGTGTTATCTGTCCGTCTTTGTAATTAAAAGTATATTATTTATCAGGTAAAGATGGGCTATCAAACTAGCTAGTTTTTATTCTCCTAAACTTATTATTAAGAAAAAACCTACTTTTTTCAAGGTTAGTTTTGAAATTTGTTTTTGTACCTTCGTTCACGGCGTTTGCCGCTATATTCAAACTAAAACGACTAATTACCGTAGAACGTCCAAGATACGTCTGTTTCTGACAAGAGCTAAGGTCGTTTTTCGTCCAATTCCTTACATTGTGTCAACTAGTGGCGTAATTTTTTCTTTAAAAACTACAAATTGCGTCTTCTAGCCTTTAGATTCAAACACGTGTTCAGACCGTCGCATTTTTTTCTTTTATCTCCGTTTCCACCCCGTCTAAAAGGATAGGCCGTTAGTCTGCATGTTATAACTAGTTAGTTTTCAATGACCCTAGAAAACACTGGCGTAGGTGAAGAAGCAGCGGCATATCTTACCTATATTTTTATCCCTACATGTTATTTTACCTGTTATCTTTATAAATGGAGGAATTTTAACGTTGCATCACTGTAATTTCACCACAGCCATAACAATTTTAAGCAAGACCAATCTGTTTCTGGCCATACCAGACGCAAAATGACGTAAATCTAGTATTCATACGCCAGATTGTGACACAAGAACAGATAACCCATATAACCGAATATAACATCGATCAATCAGGGTTCTGTCCCTTAGACTAAGAATCATTGATTCTTAAATAAAATACTTTTCATCAGACAAATAGTTATACTTTACATTTGTATGCCTACCAACAGTAATCTGTGTGTCACAGACTACCACACAAAAGAATCTGTGCGCAACAGACTATCACTCCTCCCGTTGAAAAAAAGTGAAAATCATTTTTTTTTTCATCTGAGAGCAACATACAATAGGCTCACGATGCACAAATAATGCGCAGATGAGAAATATCGGCGATTTGTAACGCCAAATTAAGGCAAAGTCGAAGTATAGCTCGACCGGTGAGAATATATCTCAATATCTCAGAGAAAGTATTTCTCTAAGTATAAATATTTCCAGAGAGGTGTCACCAACGCATACTACAATACTGGCAATGACACAATGTATACAATAATTTTAATTACAATTTCATATTAAGTACCATAAGTTCATGATTGACAAAAGAAAAATCATCAAAAAGAGTAGCGGTGAATATACATTAGTGAACTGCTAAGTGTTTATACAATCACTATATCATATATTACAAATGTGTACATATTTTGATATAGAAAAAATAACTGTTGTAAAGTTAGACACATTAAAAAAGTCCAAGATCTAACAGTTAGGTGGAATCTTGTGGGCATCTAGACAGAATGTCTGCCATCACATTTTCTGAACCACGGATAGCTCGCATCGAGAAATGAAACGGTTGAAGAGCAATGGCGTATCGAGTTGATCTCGAGCTCTTCAAGTTTTTACTTTGAATAACCGTAAGAGCTTTCTGGTCAGTTTCCACTATGAAATGCGCGCCAAGAAGGAATCTTTGAAGTTTGAGAACTGACCAAACCATCGCCAAAAGTTCACGGTCTAAAACCGAGTAATTCCTCTCTGCCGCATTAAGTTTTCGTGAGATATATATTACAGGATGCAGAGTTTCTGAGTACTCTTGCATTAGTGCCGCTTCGATCCCAGTGGATGAAGCGTCACTACGAAGAACAAATGTCTTATCTGTAGTAGGTAACATTAAGATAGGTGGAGTTGAAAACAAATTTTTAATCTTATCCAAAGAGGATTGGCATTCCTGAGACCAGTGGACCATATTAGGAGACCCTTTCTTTAGTAACGAAGAAAGAGGTGCCATGATAGAGGATAGATTCTGAATGAATTGTCCATAAAATTGTATAAGAACTAAGAGACTTTTCACTTGCTTTTTAGTCTTAGGAATAGAGATGTTAAGTATTTTACTGGTATTATGGTCCTCTGTCTTTAGGAAACCATGACCTACACGGTGACCTAGGAAAGAAATTTCGCTAAAACCAATACATGCTTTAGAGGGTTTCGCTGTCAACTTATGCTCGCGTAAGGTAGACAGTAATTCACCTAATCCCAAATAGTGATCTTCCCAAGTATCACTGAAAAGACAGATGTCGTCTAAGTACGCAATGACATCTGACCGATGAGATAGGATTCGACGCATCATGCGTACGAATGTAGCTGGGGCATTCATAAGTCCGAAAGGCATGAAATTCCATTGAAACAAACTCCTAGGTGTAGAAAAAGCAGTAAGAGGTTTGGCTCGTTCACTTAATGGGACTTGCCAATATCCTTTTGACAAATCAAGTTTAGTGAAGAAATGAGATTTAGAAAGCCTAGTAAGTAGCTCTTCTAGTAAAGGCATAGGTTCAGCATCGAACTTCGTAACCTGATTCAATTTGCGATAATCAACGCAAAGACGTATGTTATTGTCTTTTTTCCGAACAATAACCATCGGCGAAGAATATGCAGAACTGGATGGTTCGACTATTTTTAATTCTATCATCTCATCCAACTCTTTCTCGATCTGTGTCTGAAAATGTATAGGTATAGGATATGGTCTGACCCTAATAGGATTATGGTCAGTTAGAATAATGTCATGTTCAATGACATTGGTGTGTCCAGGAATGTCAGTAAGGACATCCTGAAATGTTTGTAACATAGAAGAAACTTGTCGCTGTTCCTCTAGAGATAAATTAGGAGAAACAGTAACGTTTTTCCATGATTCACTAGAATGGAGTGGAATCACTGGAAGAGGGAGATTTACATTCGAGAAACTTGTTTCTTCATCCTGTATTGCTGACAAGGATGAGAAACGACCATGTGGTACTGGGGAATCGTCCGTTGCCTGCAAAATAGGCAGCAAATACTGAGGACGTTCATGGAATTCCGTAAGCATGTTGATGTGGAAGGTTGTATGTTTCCCATCAATATCGACAATATAGTCAACATCGGAAATTTTCGAGATTATATCGAACGGACCTTTCCATGAGATAAGAAGTCTGTTTTCCCTACAAGGTAGCAGAACATATGCTTTGTCCCCAGGACAAAGTTGTCGTAAGGTTCTTTTCTTATTGGCAAATTGCCTTACCTTCTGTTTGGCAAATTCAGAAGAAGAAGTTGCTAATCTGCATGCTTCGATAATCGTGTGTCTAAGCGCGATGACATAATCATAAGAAGATTTTGTGTCATCATTAATATTATCAGCTGTTATAAGATCATGAAGCAAAGACATAGGGCCGCGTGGTCGCGCGCCGAAGACAAGTTCAAAGGGAGAAAATCCTGTATGTTCATTGGGGACCTCTCTATACGCAAAGAGGGCCGCGGGCAAAACCCTATCCCAATCTTGAGGATGATCCTCAGTTATCTTCCCTAGTAAGTTTTTGAGTGTTCTGTTTAGACGTTCTACCATCCCATTAGACATAGGATGATAGATACTACTCAATGATCTATCTATCTTCAGAGTAGACATCACTTGAGACATGGTATCCGATACCAATTGGGTGCCATGATCCGATAATATTTCTCCGGGGAATCCCAGACGAGAAAATACAAGCCAAAGAGCGTCTGCAATATCGGCAGTGGAAATGCTCTTCAGAGGTATAGCCTCTGGCCAACGTGTGCACATGCTAACACACATTAAGATAAACTGATGTCCTCTGGCAGATTTGATCTTAAACGGACCAATAATGTCTATTGCCATTTTCTGAAACGGCCGAATAGGAATATCTGCAGCCTGAATAGGTGCAGCATGGCGTGGACCTTTGGATTTGACTTCTTGACATACCTTACAAGATCGGCAATAAATCCGTATGTCTTTATTTACGAAAGGCCAAAAGAAAGCCGCAAGAACTCTTGACTTAGTACGGGAAAAACCCATATGTCCAGCACACTGAGAGTCATGAGCGTGCTGCAAAACTTTAACTCTCAAATTCTTGGGAACAAGAATCTGAAAATGCATTGACGTAGTAGAGTCTTGGACCATACGCACAAGTACGCCATTCTTTATTGTAATCCAAGATTTTCGATTTGTATCTTTATTTGGATCACCTTTTGTTGCAAGAGTGAAGAATTTCTTTAGAGTGGGATCATCTTCTTGCTGTTTTATAAATGAGTCACGAGAAATTACCAAGGGATCATCTTGGTTATGCACTTCAGTATCTTCAGTAGATGAAGTTTGAGGCATATTGAGAGCTTGTGCTATTGTGACTACTGCATTAGCAGTTTGCATATGTTGTTCTTCCCAAGCAGCAATTTGTTGCAGAGTGCATTCTTTGACTCCGTGAATACGACCAATGATGAGATCAGCGATCGGATTCGGCAGAAGACATTCGTGCACATCTCCCGTAAAGAAAGGAGTAGCAATATTGATGATAGCAGTAGAGTACTTCTCTAAGGTGTCGCCAAATGTTACACATTTGACTACTTTGCCTGTGGCATGGGAAGGATCTACGAGTGACTGCCTAACACCAATGGTAGTGCATCCAGAATCAAAAAGAATTGAGACTGGGCTGTCATTTACTAGACCTTTATGTAAGACAAGAGATCCTCTTCCATCATGCGCGACTGACGCAGGAAGAGCAGGAAGAGGGTGACCACAACTTAAAGTAGACACCGTAGTTGGTTCGAATAATGTCTTGCATTGGCAGCATTGAGATGCTCTCCCAAAATCAAAAGCAGAACATGCCATATTATTAGAGTTTTTATTATCGTTAGTCTGATTACATTCTTCATGGGACTCATGCTGCGCAGAGTTTGCCTGATAATGTGATTTATGTCCCTTGTATTGCGATCTACCTCGCTTATTATTGCCTCTCCAATTATAATTGTTTCCTCTATTGTAACCCCTATTTGGGTTTGAGTCATAGTTCTCATGGTTACAATCATTATGTTCATTATAATGAGTATCTCTGTAATTATGGTCTTGTTGTCTCCATGACGGATGACTTGGATAGTTCCTATAATGACTTCCTCTGCGGAAATTCCTATAATTGTGGTAACCCCTGTATCGAGGGCTGTCAGCTCGTCTCCAGTTCTTCAAAGAAGAACCTTGAAATGATTGATTACCTTGATTTTGATAATTATTCGAGTTACTCTTCTTATCAAACCTGTTTTGTGGTCCTTAAAATTTTTGTGAGTAATGAGGGTTGTATGGTGTTGCTGAAGCAACTGGCATACTTTCCTTAACCTTAGCATTGCTAATAGCTACGTCCGGATGTGCAGTGACGTATTGGGTACAATATTGTTCCATTTCTTTTAGTGTCTTGGGTTTACGCTCATGTAGGAATTCAAGGAATGGTTTTTTTACACTTGACATAACCTTGTCTCTGAGCAACAAGTCCATAAGGGCTTCATATGTCTTTTCTGTTTTGGACAGCTCAATCCAACGATTAAATGTAAGACGTGTCCTTGCAATGAATTTTGAGAATTCTACTCCTGTTTCAGGTACCATTCTCTTAAACAAAAGACGGTAACCTTCCTCTGTCAATTGATATTTTTTAAATAAGGCTGCTCTGATAACATCATAATTATCCTGGTCATCCTCTTCTACCAAGCTTAAACTAGTCAGAGTGTCACCTTTCAGTATCTCTGATAACTGATTAGCATATTGTGATCTATCCACATTATGATTTCGACAAGAACGTTCAAACCTATCCAGTCAAACTGTTATATCGTCACTGGATGGATTAAATGCTGGTAGCTTGATCTTGTAAATAAAAGGTTTACCATTACCACCAGATGACTGATTAACATTACCCATGTTTGTCAATTTCAATTTTTCTAACTCAAATGCTAAATGTTTTTCCTCATGTTCCCTTTGTGCCTTTCTCTCCTCGGCTTCAGCTTCTCTTTGTAATCTTTTTTCTTGAGCCTCAGCTTCTAATCTTTTATTTTCAGATTCTCTCTGTAATCTTTTTTCTTTAGCCTCAAATTCTAATCTTTTATTTTCAGATTCTCTCTGTAATCTTTTTTCTTCAGTCTGAAGTTTTCTTTCCTCCGCTTGAATTTGCAACCTTAAATTCTCAGCATCTATTTTCTTTTGTTCAGCTTCTGCTTTCAATTTATTTTCCTCTTTTTGTTTCTTTTCTTCTGACTTCAATGCCATGGCCCATTGAGCAGTCGAGTATTCTTCCAATTCTTTACCAGACTTGCCTAGGGATTTCCCTATCTCAATAAAGTAATCTAAAGTCGACATAATGTTTAACAATATGTGACTAGTTACCTGAAAAAGTCAATGAAATTTATTCCACCGTAAATGAGAGCAAGTTTTAATAAACTTGAATAATCAGCTCCCTTTACCCCAATCTCTGTGGGAGACAAGCCTTTAATAAGGTCTTGTATACTCACTTGTATAATAATAATAATAATAGTAATAAACTACAAGTTTATTCTATACTACAAGTGTACTACACAGCTAGTAGTGTAAGATCACATATACGTTATAGCATATGTCAACCAACAACATAAACAAAGGACAATCAAGAAAGACAACATGGAAACATTCGCAGAAATCAAATAAGTTAAATAGGAAAACTGAAGAAAATAATCACAGAACCTGTGATGATAACCGCGAGGAAATAAACAACACAAATGACATCACAGTGTATAAATATGTAGTTGTATAGAACTAATTGAAAGGACAGAGTAGACCTACAGGTACCAACAAATCAAAACAAAACTAAAGAACAGAAAAATATTACAAAACAACGATAGGTACAGTCGTCACAACTAACAAAAATAGCAACAAATTGTCGCTAGCAAATTTTCAATTAAGAAAATTAGCGCCTATAGAACACTAATATAAGCCCTCTATGACGTGGGAAATCTTATATCAGTCACCTTACCCAACCGCCCATAGACATATACACAACACTATAACATGTAAACACTTAAACATAAATACATATGTCATATAATGTAATGTAATGTGTTGCACGGAAGGCTCAGATGTTATCACACAATAGTATTATAATTAATAATAATCATTCTGGCTTTAACTATTACAAAGTTCAATTTAGAGCAGAACACCAGAAGATCCACCTTTGAAATATAAGCACTTCTCGCTAACACAGTTAATACCCTACTGTGCAATGATGTCTGTTCTATCACAAATGTCAACAAGCGCTGACCTCGTTACTGCCTCTGCTTTGACAGGTCAGGTCACGTAACAAAACTGCTGACTAGCTGACATCGACTGTAGACTTGTATTGCTGGTGTTTATGTGTGTCGTATGCGGCCACGAGAAACGATCTGGTATCGTTAGCTGACTTCTGGCAATGTCCACTGTGCAGGTTAGACCCAGAAATCTGGCCTACCACATTGATAAAGTTCTTACAGTTTAATAGGGGACGTACACTTCGACATCACGATTACAGTCATTTGAACAGGTTGGCACAAAAATCATCGTATACTTGAAAAATGGGTGACAATATCAGATGTACATTCATGTAGTGGTAAATATAATGGAACGATAGTAGGCAAGCACTCAATATTCTGGTTGTCTATATTCTCATGCTTCAACTGACTAATCGCGTCAGTTAAGATGGATACATAATCATCAACAATGGTTCACTGACAGAACCTTCTCCTGGCTAAGTTTCTCAAGCCGTAAATTCATCAAATGTTTATAGCAACAATGTTAAACCACAGTAGTGGGTTTTCATAATATGTAGATCTCTGTACCATCATCAGATAATAAGACCTTTTCTGTTCTCCGACAATGATCCGCTTACAATGGCGGGAATCCAAAATGGCTCTCCTCCGTGAGCTTCGCTCACCCAGGATGAAAAATTATGAAGCAGAATTACTTCGTTATTCATACGTAAATGTCCTCATTGGGCTTCTATACATATCTGCTATCAATAAGGCTGGTTACATCAAGTGATCTAGTGCTGCTAGATAACACGTCATCTTCATCTGTAATCAACAATCCTAGATGTACGATAATACGTCTCCCATCTAGGCTTAGCAAAAAAGTTCAGCAAAAAAAGTTTTGGTTTTACCTGGCTTTAGGAAAACACATACAAGCGAATAACGCACGCCATTCGTAGGCGTTAATAATGGACATTAGGAGAATCTCTGATAATACAATCATACAGAGAAACAATCTCCTTCCTAGAATAAATCACAGAGATCAATCTTCCGACTTTCTAATCGACCAGCCCATAGTAGAGCCGACATGACAGCCTTCTCTGTCCACACCCCAAATCGACGCATGCGCAGAAAAACCTTTCACCCCAGAGTTCAGCTTACAAAATAGTCCGACATAGAAATACAAAGATACAAAGATATAAGACCGAATCACCTTAAATAGTCAAGGAATAAATATAAATTCGGGCCATAAACATTTTAAGCAAGACCAATCTGTTTCTGGCCATACCAGACGCAAAATGACGTAAATCTAGTATTCATACGCCAGATTGTGACACAAGAACAGATAACCCATATAACCGAATATAACATCGATCAATCAGGGTTCTGGCCTTAGACTAAGAATCATTGATTCTTAAATAAAATACTTTTCATCAGACAAATAGTTATACTTTACATTTGTATGCCTACCAACAGTAATCTGTGCGTCACAGACTACCACACAAAAGAATCTGTGAGCAACACTTATCATATCTGTTTGTTTGACTGTCCTAACTTATCATATCTGTTAGTTTGACTGTCCTAACTTATCATATCTTTTAGTTTGACTGTCCTAACTTATCATATCTGTTAGTTTGACTGTCCTAACTTATCATATCTGTTAGTTTGACTGTCCTAACTTATCATATCTTTTAGTTTGACTGTCCTAACTTATCATATCTTTTAGTTTGACTGTCCTAACTTATCATATCTGTTAGTTTGACTGTACTAACTTATCATATCTGTTAGTTTGACTGTCCTAACTTATCATATCTGTTAGTTTGACTGTCCTAACTTATCATATCTTTTAGTTTGACTGTCCTAACTTATCATATCTGTTAGTTTGACTGTCCTAACTTATCATATCTTTTAGTTTGACTGTCCTAACTTATCATATCTTTTAGTGTGACTGTCCTAACTTATCATATCTGTTAGTTTGGCTGTTCTAACTTATCATATCTGTTAGTTTGACTGTCCTAACTTATCATATCTTTTAGTTTGACTGTCCTAACTTATCATATCTGTTAGTTTGACTGTCCTAACTTATCATATCTGTTAGTTTGACTGTCCTAACTTATCATATCTTTTAGTTTGTCCTAACTTATCATATCTGTTAGTTTGACTGTCCTAACTTATCATATCTTTTAGTTTGACTGTCCTAACTTATCATATCTTTTAGTTTGACTGTCCTAACTTATCATATCTTTTAGTTTGACTGTCCTAACTTATCATATCTGTTAGTTTGACTGTCCTAACTTATCATATCTTTTAGTTTGACTGTCCTAACTTATCATATCTGTTAGTTTGACTGTCCTAACTTATAATATCTTTTAGTTTGACTGTCCTAACTTATCATATCTTTTAGTTTTACTGTCACGGATTGCCTCCTTGCTTTGCAGTAGTGGTCCAAGAATGGCCAAAACTCAAGAGTATCTAAAATGGGTCGTCAAGGATGTCTACCTCGGAAAAAGATTACTCTTGGCAGAGTTGTAGATAGAAGGGTAAAGACGCTTCTATCCTTAGGGAGTTCACAAGATATTTTCAGCAGTCAAGAACAATGTTGCCTTGGGCTGAACAACTGTTAACTTATATCTGATCCGTCGCCTTTTGTGAAGGATTATGCAATGGTTATGGCCCTTACACGCCCCAAGCTGAGTTAATTCAGCGAATTTCCTCTTATAAGTAATGGCTTTATATATGTATATATATATATATATATATATATATATATATATATATATATATATATATATATATATATATATATATATATATATATATATATATATATATATATATATGTGTGTGTGTGTGTGTGTGTATGTGTGTATTTATTAAAGAGTCATGTTCAGACGTTTGCTTTCATAATTATATAACTGAATAAACGATTATTGTTTTAGTTTTAAAATAACAGGTAACACGTTTAATAATCAATTACTCTTTAACGGTTAAAATAAATATGAATCATGGGTGAAATTTAAATGGATATAAAGTTTCTCGTCATCGAGACTTGATAGGGGATGTATAATAGTCCTTTTGCTGGTGCCCTTTTTTACAAGAACTTAGCTCTTGGTTAGTCCTGTCGCCATGGTGTCCGTCACTTCTTTTAAGATAAGGGCCCTTCTCCACACAATTTTCTCAGTGTAAGTGGTTAGGATGGATGCTCTTCTCTCACGCTTATGGCGTAAAACGTTAGTATCACAAACCGTCTGATAGCTTGTAACCACGAACTTTTTTGAAACAATAGAAAGATCAAATGCCTCTGCTAAGTACACTGAGTTGGAAGCTTTACAGGCGCATCCTCTCGCTGTCCACCCACCAATGTTAATCTCTCAGAAGAATTAAATTCTTGAGTACACAGCGTAGCTCTTGAAAGATGATTAAAAAACACCAGCACTCTTCTGGGTATTAAACTGGGAAAATGTGTCTGGACAGCGCGTATAATGATTTGTGCCTGAACTAACATTAACAAGTTACATATATCTCACAAAATTATATGATACACTTGAGGCACATGTGATGTAATCATCACCCATCACTGCTCCAGTCGGAGTCTGTGGTCACCTCTGCTGTCGGTTTTCCGCACGACTAGCAAGAAACAATCACCAGCGCTTGCTGCAGTGGTTTGTGAATAAACTATTTTCATATGCTGAGGTCGCCAGCCTCATACATAACCACTAAGCAAGAAAAACATCTCTAATTCACATTTGTAAAATAAATGTTACACTTTCCCCAAAAACTTGGGAATCTACAATCTCCTCGCACAGGTTAGAATGGACACGAGCAATTTAGGTTAAATGCTCTCGAATCACTTGGCCTGAGAAATTCCTCTTATGACGGGTGTTCTATGAATCACTTGGTCATGAAATATTTTGATTCCTCTTATGACGGGTGTTCTGCGAATCACTTGGTCTGGAAATATTCTCTTATAACGTGTAATCCAATTCCTTAGGACTCCAGTCTTGTATTTTTAATGTGGGCTTACTTCTTTTAAGTTTTAATTTTTCCCAAATACTTCGAGCTGTCCTGGTCCTTTTAAGTCTCCAGTCTTTGTATTTATATATGCGAGTTTACTTGTAAGTTCCAAAGTTGCACAAATACTCGAGCTGTCACTTATAATTATAGAATTCTAGGTCCAATCCTTCTCTTTCTGGCTTTCGGGAGTTGCTAGCTTGAAGTTGCGAAGCTGTCTGATCTGTGACTCCAATTTTGCTATATTATACCTCTCATTCTCAGTTCAAATCCCAGATTGTACTTCCCGGACTTGCCAATGAGAACCAAAGTATATTCCAGCTCTCAAATCAAACCAATGGTAAGCTCTTTAGCACTGGGTTGGGGTGTTTTAATTCATAATCTCCCCCGCGTGTTTAAAATATTACATTTAATATTCCAACGCGTGACCTCTTTCAAATAGTGTGGTAATATTTCCGCCAACCCACAAACAAATCTGGGAACTTATTTAATGTCCAGATTCTACCTTCAAATATTGTCTTCCCCATACACGTTATCGGTAATATTGATACCGAGACGGGCCTAGCGGAAACGATTATCGCCTGTGTGTGTGATTTCCCAAGACTGATTTCTCAGATGGACAATACGGTATTATATTCATCCTCGTACGAGACAATATTGTCAAACGAGGATCGTCTCCTATCAAAGGTGACCGGCGAGTCAAAGAGTTAAACGAATTACCGCTGACCGGTGACAATGACCGGGTATTGTTACGATAATACCACAGTTCACCTGGCAGAACGTAAATACGTCTGAGGAGTGGTCACTGCAAAAGAATGTAAGAGCAATAAATATACGAAATAATAGGATGATGAGTGAGGGAAATGAAGAAATGAAGTGGTACTGCCTGAGTGGATGAAAGATAAAATTGCACGACTGATTTCGTCACATTTACTGCCTTAACTAATCAACATTTTTAATTTTACAGCCTTAACTTATCAACATTTTTGATTTTACAGCCTTAACTTATCAACATTTTTCATTTTACAGCCTTAACTTATCAACATTTTTAATTTAACAGCCTTAACTTATCAACATTTTACATTTTACAGCCTTAACTTATCAACATTTTTAATTTTACAGCCTTAACTTATCAACATTTTTAATTTTACTGCCCTAACTTATCACATGTTTTAGTTTTACTGCCCTAACTTATCATATATTTTAATTTTACTGCCCTAACTTATCACATTTGTTAGTTTTGCTGCCCTAACTTATGATATCTTTAAATTTTATTGCCCTAACTTATCACATTTTTAAATTTTTCTGCCCTAACTTATCACATTTTTTAATTTTACTGCCCTTACTTATCACGTTTTAATTTCACTGCCCTAACTTATCACATTTTTAAATTTTACTGCCCTAACTTATCACAAGTGTTAGTTTTGCTGCCCTAACTTATCATATCTTTTAATTTTACTGCCCTAACATCACATCTTTTAATTTTACTCCACCAACATGTTTAGTCCAACAAAATGGCTTCTATAAGCATGGTTCTGCCTCAAGTTCTTTTTGAAGTGTTATTTTGTATAAGATTGTATTTATTGACCAACATGTGTAGCCATATTAATTGTGGAAGCACCAGAACATTGAAAAAAGAACTGGACAAACGACCACTGAGTCTTTAGTCTCGTGACTGTGAACTCACTCCAGACCTAACAATAATTTCAACAGTGGAAATAAATTTTGTTCACGAGACAAAATATTGTGTTTATATCAGTCTTAAATAATACTGGAGTTGTGTACAGACACGATCGCCTATGCCACCAGACGCTGTACTTGAATGAAGAAGTTTATTTCAGTGTTAAATATTCGTTATTTTAAGATTACCCAATGTTATGTCAAAGTTAAGATTGAATCAATTCTTTTCTCAATGGGACTTTTAGTTTTCAAAGATAGCAATTTTAGAGAAACTCCGAATACCCACAACTTGGTTTGACTTTTTTATTTCATTTTATATTTATTTATTTTTTCAGAGAGAGAGAGAGAGAGAGAAAGAGAGAGAGAGAGAGAGAGAGAGAGAGAGAGAGAGAGAGAGAGAGAGAGAGAGAGAGAGAGAGAGAGAGAGAGAGAGAGAGAGAGAGATGGAAAATAAAGGAATTATGGAATTATCTGTGAGTATTTTCTCATGAGAATAGACAAATCATGAACACAGAATTATTTCATAATTCATTTCACTAAAAAACATTGAGGCAGCGTCTTGTTAAAATTATAATCTCCCGGTCACAGAAAACTATAATTGTCACTGCGGCCCCCATTTAAATAAAAAACCATGACTATGTAGTCGTATTGCAGTAGCAACACAACCATGGCGTGTGCGATGTCTCATAAGCCACGAGACTGCGAGAGCCAGCTCGCTTATGCCCTTCCCCATGTCATGCGCTGGACCAATAAGATTCTGCTTCACAGATGTTTACGTCTAGTCCGTCGTCTTTTGCTCAACTGACAGCATTGGAGAAGTATAATCATGGACGTTTGCTCAAGTTGTGTGCTGTCTGTAATGAATTCGGTACAATAATGACCTGCCCCTTCATTCTTGACTTTAGCCCCGCCCTCCACTCCGGATACCAGTCCTGAAGCGAATACTGTAAACTTGATGACGGCATGTTTAAAAAAAAAAAGATGGTTTTGCTAGCGAGACATGTCTCTATCCATGACAGCTGCGGTCACGAGGCAATGGCCTAAAGGGGAAGCACCGACAATTGTGAGCACATAGCCTACATGAAAGTGGGCGTCGCTATCTCCCATATCTGACGTGGTCTGAAGAGCCAGGATGAGTTGTGAGTAGTCCTGACTTTGGCAGAACGAATCTAAGGATAGCTCTCGCGCGTTTTTAAGCCAGGACTAACCAGGACTCTTCATACTCACGAGGACGTAAGCATAACTGAGTGTCTCTCTAAGTGTGCTGGAGTGTTCTCCGTATACAGTTGTACAAAGGACCCTGAGAGCTTTCTACTTCACCAAACAGGTACCCATCTTCAACACCCTCTTAGGGCATCTTCATGGAAATTTACGGGTAAATAAGGATTTCAGAACATGAGGGGGTGGAGTGTTAAGCTAAAGGGGATTCTCTTGGAGCCCCCTTGAAATAGATTTGTTGTTGCTAAAAATATTTACATTCACATTTTGTAGTCAGCCATGATTTTCTTATCAATTTATGAAATAGTAGACGTAATCCGCAATATCAGCTCTCGTCATGGTGCCTCTCGCGTGCATGTCTAGAAGATGTCTAGAAGACAAGCGTGAGTGGATCCTTGTCGCATCAGACAGTGTCAATGTTGATTTATGACTAATATTTGTCAAGACTAATTTATCAGTCGGCTGTTGAGTCTGACATTTTTTGTCAAGAGCGCCTGATCAGTTTGTCTGACTGTTCGAGAAGTCTTTCAAACTACACACTGCTCTCTTTCTTCGTAGGACGAAAACGTTATTTATTTATTTGCATAACTAGGAAAATACATTTGATATTGGAATGTCGTATTTCTATTTGTTCTTCTTTTGTAATTTATCATGCTTCGTTAGAAAATGTTCTCATTTAATTTAATTAATTTATTTTTGTGTGTGCGCTACAGCCACTTGGTTTAAACATTCAGCACTTTAAAAAAAGGAAGAAAAAAAACAAGAACGAGAGCAGGGGCACAGATACAGACAGACATAAACACACACACACACACACACACACACACACACACAGAGTAACAGGCAGGCACAGACAGTGGCTGACTTGGGTTGTGTGAGGCCCTAGGCAAACGTGAACTTGTGAGGCCCTAGGTAAGTGTAAACTTGTGAGGCCCTAAGCAAACGTGAACTTATGAGGCCCTAGGGAAGCGTGAATTTGTTAGGCCCCTTTTAAATAAATGTGTGTTGTATTAACAAGCACTTATTTGTGCGCGAGGCCCTAGGCGAAATCCTTGGTTTGCCTATGTCTAAAATCGTCACTGGACGTAGATACATACAGTAACAGACAAATACACACACACAAACAGCAACAGACACACAAACAGCAACAGACAGACACATAAACATACATGCAGACGATGTCAGATCTGACAATCTGCACCTGTCATTTAATTCAGACGCACATTTCCGCTACATTTGTTCTTGTCGTCTGCAGTAAGGAGCGCGTTCTTTGTTCTGTTTTGTTCCTCTTGAGATGTTCAATTCAAGTTGTAAAGATGGTGCTACATACAGCGGCTATAGCAGATAGTAAATATTGTGGTACATATAGCAGCTATAGTAGCAGCAAAGATTGTGGTACATACAGCGGCTAAAGATAACAGCAAAGATTGTGGTACATACAGCGGCTATAGATAACAGTAAAGATTGTGGTACATATAGCGGGTAAAGGTAGCAGCAAAGATTGTGATACATACAGCGACTGTAGATAACAGTAAAGATTGTAGTACATGCAGCGGCTATAGATAACAGTAAAGACTGTGGTACATACAACGGCTAAAGCTAGCAGTAAAGATTGTGGTACATACAGCGGTTATAGATAACAGTAAAGATTGTGGACCATATAGCGGGTAAAGATTGTGGTACATACAGCAGCTATAGATAACAGTAAAGATTGTTGTTCATACAGCGGCTATAGATAACAGTAACGATTGTGGTACATACAGCGGCTAAAGATAACAGCAAAGATTGTGGTACACACAGCGGCTATAGATAACAGTAAAGATTGTGGTACATATAGCGTGTAAAGGTAGCAGCAAAGATTGTGATACATACAACGACTGTAGATAACAGTAAAGATTGTAGTACATACAGCGGCTATAGATAGCAGTAGCGATTGTGGTACATACAGCGGTTATAGATAACAGTAAAGATTGTGGTACATACAGCGGCTATAGATAACAGTAAGGATTGTGGTACATAAAGCGCTATAGATAACAGTAATGATTGTGGTACATACAGCGGCTATAGATAACAGTAAGGATTGTGGTACATACAGCGGCTATAGATAACAGTAAGGATTATGGTACATACAGCGGCTATAGATAACAGTAACGATTGTGGTACATACAGCGGCTATAGATAACAGTAAGGATTGTGGCACATACAACGGCTATAGATAACAGTAAGGATTGTGGCACATACAACGGCTATAGATAACAGTAAGGATTGTGGTACATAGAACGGCTATAGATAACAGTAAACTGTAATATAGAGATTAAAGAATATGATTGCAACACTCATAACGTTGTAAAAACAATTTCAAACAAACAGCTCTTCTAATATAGAGTAAACAATATAGAGTAAACAATATAGAGTAAACAATATAGAGTAAACAATATAGAGTAAGATTTGTCACCCCGGGGTGTTCCACGGAACTCCAGGTTCTATGAGAGGTCGCCAGCAATTATGCGAGAGATCGTGATTTTAAAAAAAATAAACGTCGATTTTTTAACTTTGCACGTGGGACGATGTTAGCGCGTGCAGTTGTGGGGAGTGACCGAACAGCCCCGTATGGCAGTGAGCAATAGCATAATGTTCACTCTTGCACACGTACATACCATATTTCATTATCATCTTGTAGAGTAGAAATTTGTGATACAACTTTTAGACCTACTTGGATTAGGTAAGAAAAGTCGGGAGGAAATTTTTAAAACAAGAAAAAACTCAAGTTTTTTCTATATAGACCGCACATCCTTTGTAGGGAAGGGAAACCACACACAAATAGTAGGCTAATAAGTTGGCCCAAATTAACAAATCCACAGAAAAAAAAAAAATCATTCTCTACTCAAAAGAGCTTTGACACTTTTTAAATAATTATTATAATTACTATTTACTGATCACGATAAGGTACCATGAGCTGTATATACAATAATTGTTATGCAGTGGTTCCATGAGCTGTATATACAATAATTGTTATGTAGTGGTTCCATGAGCTGATCACGATAAGGTACCATGAGCTGTATATACAATAATTGTTATGTAGTGGTTCCATGAGCTGATCACGATAAGGTACCATGAGCTGTATATACAATAATTGTTATGCAGTGGTTCCATGAGCTGATCACGATAAGGTACCATGAGCTGTATATACAATAATTGTTATGCAGTGGTTCCATGAGCTGATCACGATAAGGTACCATGAGCTGTATATACAATAATTGTTATGTAGTGGTTCCATGAGCTGATCACGATAAGGTACCATGAATAATTGTTATGCAGTGGTTCCATGAGCTGATCACGATAAGGTACCATGAGCTGTATATACAATAATTGTTATGTAGTGGTTCCATGAGCTGATCACGATAAGGTACCATGAGCTGTATATACAATAATTGTTATGTAGTGGTTCCATGAGCTGATCACGATAAGGTACCATGAGCTGTATATACAATAATTGTTATGTAGTGGTTCCATGAGCTGTATATACAATAATTGTTATGTAGTGGTTCCATGAGCTGTATATACAATAATTGTTATGTAGTGGTTCCATGAGCTGTATATACAATAATTGTTATGTAGTGGTTCCATGAGCTGTATATACAATAATTGTTATGTAGTGGTTCCATGAGCTGTATATACAATAATTGTTATGTAGTGGTTCCATGAGCTGTATATACAATAATTGTTATGTAGTGGTTCCATGAGCTGTATATACAATAATTGTTATGTAGTGGTTCCATGAGACCTGGAAATTAATTAAAGGGTTCCTCCAGGATAAAAAGGTTGAGAAAGGCTGATATAGAGTAAACAATATAGAGTAATCAATAAAGTAGAGATTTTCATGTTCAAAATTATGGCTTCCATAGAAAAGAAAAGAAGGATTAAATTAGTCATTACCGGATCACACATACACATACACACACACGAAATATATTACAAACACATACCAACGGAGCAAGAGGTACCAACAAGACGTTGACAATGGATAAGACATGCATTCATGTTAGCAGCTAAAAACATCACAAGACAATCCTTCTTTTTTGAAATCCATGGTAAATTATTTGAGGCAGACCCCAATTCATAACCAGACGAAGGGAAAGGAGACCTCAGTACACAAACGTAGTCACAGAGAAAGGAAGGGAAATGCTACACGCAAATAAATGTAGTCACAGAGAAGGGTAGGGAAACGCTATACACAAACAAACGTAGTCACAGAGAAGGGAAGGGAAACGCTATACACAAACAAACGTAGTCACAGAGAAGGGAAGGGAAACGCTATACACAAACAAACGTAGTCACAGAGAAGGGAAAGGAAACGCTATACACAAATACACATTTCCACAGAGAAGGGAAGGGAAACACTATACACAAACAAACATGGTCATAGAGAAGGGAAGGGAAACACTATACACAAACAAACGTAGTCACAGAGAAATCTAAGATTTATATATTGTTTCAAGACCTGGAGTCTTTTGTATTTGTACAAGCGCCCTAATATAACCGACTAGGTTGAACGGGACGCGGCTCGCCAAAACCAGGCAAAATTTAAAAACAAAGAAAAGTCACAGAGAAGGAAAGGGAAACACTATACACAAACAAACGTGGTCATAGAGAAAGGAAGGGAAACACTATACACAAACAAACGTGGTCATAGAGAAGGGAAGGGAAACGTTATGCACAAACAAACGTGGTCATAGAGAAGGAAGGGGAACCCCATACAACCGTGGTCATTGATTTTTTTTTTTATAACCAGCGGCACTTGGGCTTTCAGCCCTTCGGCCCAATGACATGTCATTGCGAGGCTGGTGGTCATAGATAAACTAGGGGAGACCCTATACACAAACAAACGTAGTCATAGATAAGGGAAGGAGACAGGAATAAATTTGGAATAAACTAACTGCCGCTCTACAGGGACCTAGTGAGCAAAGAAGAAACACGTGCATGCGGTACAAACAGTTACAGCAGTATACGGAACAACAGCATTGTGAACAAAGCGGTTTTATCTGACAGCGAATTTCAAAACGCCTATTCCATTTTTGTGATTATCAAGTCTTGTGTGTGTACATTTGGACGTTTGTTACTTCACGGGCTATTTCTCATACACATATACTTCACGAGACAGTTCTCATACACATATACTTCACGTGACAGTTCGCATACAAATATACTTCACGTGACAGTTATCATACATATATTCATCGCCTGATATATCGCACATACGTCACGTGACACTTCTCATGTACATATACTTCACGTGAAATTTTTCATTCACTACCTCCCTTACACACAGACTAGCTCGGACGTTGGCGTAGCTGGCGAGTCCTTTTAAGGGCTTTATGCTAACAGATAGATAATGTTGGTCCTTGTCAGGACTTAGTATCTATCAACGCTGATCGGGTTAGCAGTCAACAGAGTTGAATTTTTTTTGGGATGGTAAATGCTCTCTGATATAACCAAATAGGTTGAAAGAAACGCGCCTCGCCAGAAGAACCAAACCAAACAAAAAAATGTCATTCACTAAATACTTCACGTGAAATTTTCCATACAAATATACTTCACGTGAAATTTTCCATACAAATATACAGTGAAAGTTGTCATGCTGCATGTGATATGTCAGTAAACGATGTCATGTTACACTTGATATGACAGTAAACGGTGTCATGTTACACGTGATGTATCAGTAAAAGTTGTCCTATTACACTGATATGTCAGTAAACGTTGTCATGTTACACGTGTTATGTCAGTAAAAATGTAATGTTTACAGCAGCACTAGCTAATGTAGGAAGTTGAATGCGCACACAAACGGCTCCCTATGCACACAGAAATGTCCACCTGTGCCAGAAATTAATATCGCAGGAATAGTGACATATCATTTAATTATGACGTAAAAAAGAGTTAATATTAGGCTGTGGGAAAGATAAGATTCAGCGCTACATGCCGAGGGAGAGTAGTAAGAAGTTCTACGTAATAGAGGTAATGACGTAGTAGTGATGAGCCTTTTGACAGACTAGGAAACAGAATGGAAGAAGGACGCAACGATCAAGTGAAGGCGATAGATCAAGGGCAGAGCTATCAATTCAAGAAGTTATCTACGGTCTACTTAGCAACAACTGATTCGAAGGATTCTACAATGAAGCTATCAACGGAGCCAGCATATATATTTACTACAGAATTCGTGATAAAAATGTAATGTGCTATACAAGGTCGGACAAGTATCAAGTTGTCGTTAATGACCCTTATCACTTGCACATACGGCCAAGAAAATAGCAGGTTAGTAAGAAATTAGCTTGTCGAATGCTGAGAAAAATGCTACGTACAGAATAATGGGCTACTGATGCCCATAGATTTAATTAAGAAGCAAAGAAACAAGAAAAACTGTATTATCCCGGGGAAAGAGTCCCGTAAATCTCTAGTTTGTTCATGAAATCGTAGGTTATTGAATAAAGCCCAAAGAGAGCAGCTAATAGATAATATGGAACAGTGAAAACATATAAATCTGTAGGGATGATGTTCCCAACATATAACCTTCACGCTTCCTAATGATCTTCCACCAGTTGATTGTTGCCAAGTCATATCATCTATATTTTTATATTGGAACCATGTCTGCATTATATTTTGCATTAATGAAGAGATGATAAATTAAAAGGAAAGAAGACAGAAAAGAATATGATGACAGAACTAATAAAGATTGACAGTCTTAGTTGCATCCAGTGACTTTGGTCTTGAGTTGACACCGCTGCAGATTTAAGTTGGTGTTCAATGTTGACTCCTTTTGATTTGTTGAATTTCACGTTCATCGGCATATTTAATAACGGATAAATAATTACGCCCAGGTCAAAAAAAAAATTATCCACCAGGTCTTGAAAGAAGTACTACCAGTTTACGATCCGAGTTAACGAGGTCTTATATGACAGCTAAATTCCTCTTATTAAGATAAGAACCTGTGACATTAATAAAGTCATATGACTTGTTTCTATTCACTTGTCATTTTATCTTGCGACCACTCATGCGTACCAGCTTTCACATTTGTAGAAATATTTCCATGTTCCAAAACTTTATAACAATTATTATTATTATTACTATTATTATTATTATTATTATTACTATTATTATTATTATTATTATTATTATTACTATTATTATTATTATTATTACTATTATTATTATTACTATTATTATTATTATTATTACTATTATTATTATTACTATTATTATTATTACAATTAATGTAGTAAATTTCTTAAAAAGTCGAAATCTTTCAGTGAAAATAAGAGCAGAATGGGAACATGTTGGCGAACACCGAGACGCTGTGATAAGCTGTATTATAAGATAAGGTGTATTATAAGATAAGGTGTATTATAAGATAAGGTGTATTATAGATAAGGTGTATTATAGATAAGGTGTATTATAGATAAGGTGTATTATAGATAAGGTGTATTATAGATAAGGTGTATTATAGATAAGGTGTATTATAGATAAGGTGTATTATAGATAAGGTGTATTATAGATAAGGTGTATTATAGATAAGGTGTATTATAGATAAGGTGTATTATAAGATAAGGTGTATTATAGATAAGGTGTATTATAGATAAGCTGTATTATAAGATAAGGTGTATTATAGATAAGGTGTATTATAGATAAGCTGTATTATATTATAGATAAGGTGTATTATAAATAAGGTGTATTATAGATAAGGTGTATTATAGATAAGGTGTATTATAGATAAGGTGTATTATAGATAAGCTGTATTATAAGATAAGGTGTATTATAGATAAGGTGTATTATAAGATAAGGTGTATTATAAGATAAGGTGTATTATAGATAAGGTGTATTATAGATAAGCTGTATTATAAGATAAGGTGTATTATAGATAAGGTGTATTATAGATAAGGTGTATTATAGATAAGGTGTATTATAGATAAGGTGTATTATAAGATAAGGTGTATTATAGATAAGGTGTATTATAGATAAGGTGTATTATAGATAAGGTGTATTATAGATAAGGTGTATTATAGATAAGGTGTATTATAGATAAGCTGTATTATAGATAAGGTGTATTATAGATAAGGTGTATTATAGATAAGGTGTATTATAGATAAGGTGTATTATAGATAAGGTGTATTATAAGATAAGGTGTATTATAGATAAGGTGTATTATAGATAAGCTGTATTATAAGATTATAGATAAAGATATAGATAAGGTGTATTATAGATAAAGGTGTATATAAGAGATAAGGTGTATTATAGATAAGGTGTATTATAAGATAAGGTGTATTATAGATAAGGTGTATTATAGATAAGGTGTATTATAGATAAGGTGTATTATAGATAAGGTGTATTATAGATAAGGTGTATTATAGATAAGGTGTATTATAGATAAGGTGTATTATAGATAAGGTGTATTATAGATAAGGTGTATTATAGATAAGGTGTATTATAGATAAGGTGTATTATAGATAAGGTGTATTATAAGATAAGGTGTATTATAGATAAGGTGTATTATAGATAAGGTGTATTATAGATAAGGTGTATTATAGATAAGGTGTATTATAGATAAGGTGTATTATAGATAAGCTGTATTATAAGATAAGGTGTATTATAGATAAGGTGTATTATAAGATAAGGTGTATTATAGATAAGGTGTATTATAGATAAGGTGTATTATAGATAAGGTGTATTATAGATAAGCTGTATTATAAGATAAGGTGTATTATAGATAAGGTGTATTATAGATAAGGTGTATTATAGATAAGGTGTATTATAGATAAGGTGTATTATAAGATAAGGTGTATTATAGATAAGGTGTATTATAGATAAGGTGTATTATAAGATAAGGTGTATTATAGATAAGCTGTATTATAAGATAAGGTGTATTATTATAAGATAAGGTGTATTATAGATAAGGTGTATTATAGATAAGGTGTATTATAGATAAGGTGTATTATAGATAAGGTGTATTATAGATAAGGTGTATTATAGATAAGGTGTATTATAGATAAGGTGAGGTGTATTATAGATAAGCTGTATTATAGATAAGGTGTATTATAGATAAGGTGTATTATAGATAAGGTGTATTATAGATAAGGTGTATTATAGATAAGGTGTATTATAGATAAGGTGTATTATAGATAAGGTGTATTATAGATAAGGTGTATTATAGATAAGGTGTATTATAGATAAGGTGTATTATAGATAAGCTGTATTATAGATAAGCTGTATTATAGATAAGGTGTATTATAGATAAGGTGTATTATAGATAAGGTGTATTATAGATAAGGTGTATTATAGATAAGGTGTATTATAGATAAGGTGTATTATAGATAAGGTGTATTATAGATAAGGTGTATTATAGATAAGGTGTATTATAAGATAAGGTGTATTATAGATAAGGTGTATTATAAGATAAGGTGTATTATAGATAAGGTGTATTATAGATAAGGTGTATTATAGATAAGGTGTATTATAGATAAGGTGTATTGTATTATAGATAAGGTGTATATAGATAAGGTGTATTATAGATAAGGTGTATATAGATAAGGTGTATTATAGATAAGGTGTATTATAGATAAGGTGTATTATAGATAAGGTGTATTATAGATAGGTGTATATAGATAAGGTGTATTATAGATAAGGTGTATTATTGATTAAGGGTATTATAAGATAAGGTGTATTATAGATAAGGTGTATTATAAGATAAGGTGTATTATAGATAAGGTGTATTATAGATAAGGTGTATTATAGATAAGGTGTATTATAGATAAGGTGTATTATAGATAAGGTGTATTATAGATAAGGTGTATTATAAGATAAGGTGTATTATAGATAAGGTGTATTATAGATAAGGTGTATTATAAGATAAGGTGTATTATAGATAAGGTGTATTATAGATAAGGTGTATTATAGATAAGGTGTATTATAGATAAGGTGTATTATAGATAAGGTGTATTATAGATAAGGTGTATTATAGATAAGGTGTATTATAGATAAGGTGTATTATAGATAAGGTGTATTATAGATAAGGTGTATTATAGATAAGGTGTATTATAGATAAGGTGTATTATAGATAGATAAGGTGTATTATAGATAAGGTGTATTATAGATAAGGTGTATTATAGATAAGGTGTAAGGTTATTATAGATAAGGTGTATTATAGATAAGGTGTATTATAGATAAGGTGTTTATAGATAAGGTGTATTATAGATAAGGTGTATTATAGATATAGATAAGGTGTATTATAGATAATTATAGATAAGGTGTATTATAGATAAGGTGTATTATAGATAAGGTGTATTATAGATAAGGTGTATTATAGATAAGGTGTATTATAGATAAGGTGTATTATAGATAAGGTGTATTATAGATAAGGTGTATTATAGATAAGGTGTATTATAGATAAGGTGTATTATAGATAAGGTGTATTATAGATAAGGTGTATTATAGATAAGGTGTATTATAGATAAGGTGTATTATAGATAAGGTGTATTATAGATAAGGTGTATTATAGATAAGGTGTATTATAGATAAGGTGTATTATAGATAAGGTGTATTATAGATAAGGTGTATTATAGATAAGGTGTATTATAGATAAGGTGTATTATAGATAAGGTGTATTATAGATAAGGTGTATTATAGATAAGGTGTATTATAGATAAGATGTATTATAGATAAGGAGTATTATAGATAAGGAGATTGAGAGAAATCCTACGCTGTATTATAGATAAGGAGATTGAGAGAAATCCTACGCTGTATTATAGATAAGGAGATTGAGAGAAATCCTACGCTGTATTATAGATAAGGAGATTGAGAGAAATCCTACGCTGTATTATAGATAAGGAGATTGAGAGAAATCCTACGCTGTATTATAGATAAGGAGATTGAGAGAAATCCTACGCTGTATTATAGATAAGGAGATTGAGAGAAATCCTACGCTGTATTATAGATAAGGAGATTGAGAGAAATCCTACGCTGTATTATAGATAAGGAGATTGAGAGAAATCCTACGCTGTATTATAGATAAGGAGATTGAGAGAAATCCTACGCTGTATTATAGATAAGGAGATTGAGAGAAATCCTACGCTGTATTATAGATAAGGAGATTGAGAGAAATCCTACGCTGTATTATAGATAAGGAGATTGAGAGAAATCCTACCCTGTATTATAGATAAGGAGATTGAGAGAAATCCTACCCTGTATTATAGATAAGGAGATTGAGAGAAATCCTACCCTGTATTATAGATAAGGAGATTGAGAGAAATCCTACCCTGTATTATAGATAAGGAGATTGAGAGAAATCCTACGCTGTATTATAGATAAGGAGATTGAGAGAAATCCTACGCTGTATTATAGATAAGGAGATTGAGAGAAATCCTACGCTGTATTATAGATAAGGAGATTGAGAGAAATCCTACGCTGTATTATAGATAAGGAGATTGAGAGAAATCCTACGCTGTATTATAGATAAGGAGATTGAGAGAAATCCTACGCTGTATTATAGATAAGGAGATTGAGAGACATCCTACGCTGTATTATAGATAAGGAGATTGAGAGAAATCCTACGCTGTATTATAGATAAGGAGATTGAGAGAAATCCTTCATTATCACCAAATATAGATCAAAATATTTCCATATTTAAGTTAACTGCAGCTTTTCCTCTAGTAGATTGTATAAGGTATGTGTGTGTCAGATTGTATAAGGTATGTGTGTGTCAGATTGTATAAGGTATGTGTGTGTGTGTCAGATTGTATAAGGTATATGTATGTGTCACACTGTATAAGGTGAGTATGTGTCAGACATTTAAAACAAATGTAGTCCCTCCTCCTTCCCCACCCCTCCGAGTCTAAAAGAGGTAAAAGGGACCAAAGTTGTGTCTGACTAGGAGCCCACTTCTGATGATGAGATTGCTTCCTGTTGTAACGCTCTGTAAAGAATGTCCTATTATTGTGAAAGCGGCAGCATGTTCTGAACGCTCAACATATGAACGTGAACGCCAATTACTGTTCTCTCAACATTTGAAGGTGAACGCGAAATCCTGTTCTCTCAACATATGAACGTGAACGCCAAATTGTGTTCTCTCAACATATGAGCGTGAACGCGACATCCTGTTCTCTACACATTTGAAGGTGAACGCCAAGTCCTGTTCTCTCAACATATGAACTTGAACGCCAAATCCTGTTCTCTCAACATATGAACGTGAACGCCAATTACTGTTCTCTCAACATATGAACGTGAACGCCAAATACTGTTCTCTCGACATTTGAGACACTGCCTTACAACAAGCATAACCATTCACGACATTTGAGACACTGCCTTACAACAAGCATAACCATTCACGACATTTGAGACACTGCCTTACAACAAGCATAACCATTCACGACATTATTTTTCCAGATTCAATCATTCTTTTAGTATTTTTTCCATTCAGTTTTAATCAGTCTTTAATGAATTATTTTTGTTTCAGTTTCAAACATTTTTTATAATTTGTATTTTTTCACTTTCAACAATTTTTTTTTTAAAGTATATAAACCAATAATGCTATCCTCTGCAAGAGGTGTGGCATTACCTATATTGGTGAAACTGGCAGGCGTTTGGCAGACAGGTTTCGTGAGCACTTAAATGACATCTATCATGGCAAACATTTACCAGTGGCCCTTCATTTCAATAGGCCTGACCATTCAGGTAATTCCGATATTCATGTGACTGCCCTCCTTTCATGTGTCGGTGATGACCGAACTCGCTTTTCGTTGGAGAATCGTCTTATTTTTCAAATGGGTGTTTTGTCTCCTGATGGGCTTAATGTCTAACATCATTTTGCATAAATTCTGGTAGCTTTTCTCTCTTTTTCATTCTTCTTTATTCGTTGTTTTTTCAATCTTCTTATGTTTTTGTTTTGGTTCGTTTTGTATCCTTCTGTATCTTTTACAATTGTCGCTATCTTATACGTCATTTCCTTAGAGATTTCTAGGACAGAGTACTTACGGCCTTCTATTCCAAGCATCTACGGATCTAGCTAAGTGAACTTTTACTTGTTCCGAAGTTTTGATCATTCTTTTTTTCGTTTCGTTTATTATTTACTTTCTTGTTTCGGTATTTCTTTTAGGTTTTATGATTTTCTTGCATTATTATTGTTCTTTTTTCGCTCATCACTGTGGGTGTTTACTTTTTCCATCTGCTTGTATCGCTCATTTAGTGAATGTTTCTCATCATCGTATGTTTTTGTAGTACCTATATGTAATTCTTGTCCTTGTCACCTGTTTGTGGATGACGAAGGGTAAAGCCCGAAACGTCCCTTGTTTCATGTGAACCGTTATTTGTAAAACTGATTCAATACCGTTTATTGGTTTATATACTTATATTCCTTACCAGTTTTACAGCAGCCTTAATTTATTTAATTTTTTTTTAATAATTTTTTTTTTTCAGACTCAATCATTATTTTTAATCATTTGTATTCTTTCAGTTTCAATCTTTTTTTTTTACCAGTTGTATTTGTTCACTTTCAATCATTTTTTATCATTGTATATTTTCAGTTTAAATCTTTTTTTATTCATTTTTTTTTTTCTTTTGAGTTTCAATCATTTTACCTTGTTTTGGCTTTTTCTTGAGGCCATTTTCAATCATGTTTTTATCTTT
>JAMPIV010012789.1:27500-35432 GCA_024509875.1 Oreohelix idahoensis | reverse complement strand
AACCATCATTACAGCTGATCACCTTATGGAGCATAGAACCATCACTACAGCTGATCACCTTATGGAACATAGAACCATCACTACAGCTGATCACCTTATGGAGTATAGAACCATCACTACAGCTGATCACCTTATGGAGCATAGAACCATTACTACAGCTGATCACCTTATGGAGCATAGAACCACCACTACAGCTGATCACCTTATGGAACATAGAACCATCACTACAGCTGATCACCTTATGGAGCATAGAACCATCACTACAGCTGATCACCTTATGGAGCATAGAACCATCACTACAGCTGATCACCTTATGGAGCATAGAACCATCACTACAGCTGATCACCTTATGGAGTATAGAACCATCACTACAGCTGATCACCTTATGGAGTATAGAACCATCACTACAGCTGATAACCTTATGGAGCATAGAACCACCACTACAGCTGATCACCTTATGGAGCATAAAACCACCACTACAGCTGATCACCTTATGGATCATAGAACTATCACTACAGCTGATCACCTTATGGAGCATAGAACCATCACACCAGCTGATCACCTTATAGAGCATAGAAACATCACACCAGCTGATCACCTTATGGAGCAGAGAACCATCACACCAGCTGATCACCTTATGGAGCATAGAACCATCACACCAGCTGATCACCTTATGGAGCATAGAACCACCACACCAGCTGATCACCTTATGGAGCATAGAACCACCACACCAGCTGATCACCTTATGGAGCATAGAACCATCACTACAGCTGATCACCTTATGGAGCATAGAACCACCACTACAGCTGATCACCTTATGGAGCATAGAACCATCACTACAGCTGATCACCTTATGGAGCATAGAACCACCACACCAGCTGATCACCTTATGGAGCATAGAACCACCACTACAGCTGATCACCTTATGGAGCATAGAACCATCACTACAGCTGATCACCTTATGGAGCATAGAACCATCACTACAGCTGATCACCTTATGGAGCATAGAACCACCACTACAGCTGATCACCTTATGGAGCATAGAACCATCACTACAGCTGATCACCTTATGGAGCATAGAACCACCACACCAGCTGATCACCTTATGGAGCATAGAACCATCACTACAGCTGATCACCTTATGGAGCATAGAACCACCACACCAGCTGATCACCTTATGGAGCATAGAACCACCACTACAGCTGATCACCTTATGAAGCATAGAACCATCACTACAGCTGATCACCTTATGGAACATAGAACCATCACTACAGCTGATCACCTTATGGAGCATAGAATCACCACTACAGCTGATCACCTTATGGAGCATAGAACCATCACTGCAGCTGATCACATTTTGGAACATAGAACCATCACTACAGCTGATCACCTTATGGAGCATAGAACCATCACTACAGCTGATCACCTTATGGAGCATAGAATCACCACTACAGCTGATCACCTTATGGAGCATAGAACCACCACTACAGCTGATCACCTTATGGAGCATAGAACTATCACTACACCTGATCACCTTATGGAACATAGAACCATCACTACACCTGATCACCTTATGGAAAATAGAACCATCACTACAGCTGATCACCGTATGGAGCATAGAATCATCACTACAGCTGATCACCTTATGGAGTATAGAAGCACCACTACAGCTGATCATCTTATGGAGAACAGAACCACCACTACAGCTGATCACCTTATGGAGCATAAAACCACCACTACAGCTGATCACCTTATGGAGCATAGAACCACCACTACAGCTGATCACCTTATGGAGCATAGAACCACCACTACAGCTGATCACCTTATGGAGCATAGAACCATCACTACACCTGATCACCTTATGGAACATAGAACCATCACTACACCTGATCACCTTATGGAAAATAGAACCATCACTACAGCTGATCACCGTATGGAGCATAGAATCATCACTACAGCTGATCACCTTATGGAGTATAGAAGCACCACTACAGCTGATCATCTTATGGAGAACAGAACCACCACTACAGCTGATCACCTTATGGAGCATAAAACCACCACTACAGCTGATCACCTTATGGAGCATAGAACCACCACTACAGCTGATCACCTTATGGAGCATAGAACCACCACTACAGCTGATCACCTTATGGAGCATAAAACCACCACTACAGCTGATCACCTTATGGAGCATAAAACCACCACTACAGCTGACCACCTTATGGAGCATAAAACCACCACTACAGCTGATCACCTTATGGAGCATAAAACCAGCTCTACAGCTGATCACCTTATGGAGAAAAGAACCATCACTACAGCTCATCACCTTATGGAGCATAGAACCACCACTACAGCTGATCACCTTATGGAGCATAAAACCACCACTACAGCTGATCACCTTATGGAGCATAAAACCACCATGACAGCTGATCACCTTATGGAGCATAAAACCAGCACTACAGCTGATCACCTTATGGAGAAAAGAACCATCACTACAGCTGATCACCTTATGGAGCATAGAACCATCACTACAGCTGATCACCTTATGGAGTATAGATCCATCACTACAGCTGATCACCTTATGGAGCATAGATCCATCACTACAGCTGATCACCTTATGGGGCATAGAACCATCACTACAGCTGATCACCTTATGGAGCATAAAACCACCACTACAGCTGATCACCTTATGGAGCATAGAACCATCACTACAGCTGATCACCTTATGGAGCATAAAACCAGCACTACAGCTGATCACCTTATGGAGCATAGAACCATCACTACAGCTGATCACCTTATGGAGCATAAAACCAGCACTACAGCTGATCACCTTATGGAGCATAGAACCATCACTACAGCTGATCACCTTATGGAGCATAAAACCACCACTACAGCTGATCACCTTATGGAGCATAGAATCACCACTACAGCTGATCACCTTATGGAGCATAGAACCATCACTACAGCTGATCACCTTATGGAGCATAAAACCACCACTACAGCTGATCACCTTATGGAGCATAGAACCATCACTACAGCTGATCACCTTATGGAGCATAGAACCATCACTACAGCTGATCACCTTATGGAGTATAGAACCACCACTACAGCTGATCACCTTATGGAGCATAGAACCATCACTACAGCTGATCACCTTATGGAGCATAAAACCACCACTACAGCTGATCACCTTATGAAGCATAGAACCATCACAACAGCTGATCACCTTATGGAACATAGAACCATCACTACAGCTGATCACCTTATGGAGCATAGAACCATCACTACAGCTGATCACCTTATGGAGCATAGAACCATCACTACAGCTGATCACCTTATGGAGCATAGAACCATCACTACAGCTGATAACCATATGGAGCATAGAACCATCACTACAGCTGATCACCTTATGGAGTATAGAACCATCACTACAGCTGATCACCTTATGGAGTATAGAACCATCACTACAGCTGATAACCTTATGGAGCATAGAACCACCACTACAGCTGATCACCTTACGGAGCATAAAACCACCACTACAGCTGATCACCTTATGGAGCATAGAACTATCACTACAGCTGATCACCTTATGGAGCATAGAACCATCACACCAGCTGATCACCTTATGGAGCATAGAACCATCACACCAGCTGATCACCTTATGGAGCAGAGAACCATCACACCAGCTGATCACCTTATGGAGCATAGAACCATCACACCAGCTGATCACCTTATCGAGCATAGAACCACCACACCAGCTGATCACCTTATGAAGCATAGAACCATCACTACAGCTGATCACCTTATGGAACATAGAACCATCACTACAGCTGATCACCTTATGGAGCATAGAATCACCACTACAGCTGATCACCTTATGGAGCATAGAACCATCACTGCAGCTGATCACATTATGGAACATAGAACCATCACTACAGCTGATCACCTTATGGAGCATAGAACCATCACTACAGCTGATCACCTTATGGAGCATAGAATCACCACTACAGCTGATCACCTTATGGAGCATAGAACCACCACTACAGCTGATCACCTTATGGAGCATAGAACCATCACTACACCTGATCACCTTATGGAACATAGAACCATCACTACAGCTGATCACCTTATGGAACATAGAACCATCACTACAGCTGATCACCGTATGGAGCATAGAATCATCACTACAGCTGATCACCTTATGGAGTATAGAAGCACCACTACAGCTGATCATCTTATGGAGAATAGAACCACCACTACAGCTGATCACCTTATGGAGCATAAAACCACCACTACAGCTGATCACCTTATGGAGCATAGAACCACCACTACAGCTGATCACCTTATGGAGCATAAAACCACCACTACAGCTGATCACCTTATGGAGCATAAAACCACCACTACAGCTGATCACCTTATGGAGCATAAAACCAGCACTACAGCTGATCACCTTATGGAGAAAAGAACCATCACTACAGCTGATCACCTTATGGAGCATAGAACCACCACTACAGCTGATCACCTTATGGAGCATAAAACCACCACTACAGCTGATCACCTTATGGAGCATAAAACCACCACTACAGCTGATCACCTTATGGAGCATAAAACAGCACTACAGCTGATCACCTTATGGAGAAAAGAACCATCACTACAGCTGATCACCTTATGGAGCATAGAACCATCACTACAGCTGATCACCTTATGGAGTATAGAACCATCACTACAGCTGATCACCTTATGGAGCATAGAACCATCACTACAGCTGATCACCTTATGGGGCATAGAACCATCACTACAGCTGATCACTGTAATGTTATGATGTATGTATATAAGCATTACCTCATCATCTACACAAGCACACACATGTTTCAGAGAGCACTCAGTAAAAGCATGTTCAGTTCGTAGCCATGTTTATTTACAGAATCTCGTACATGTCAAGATTCGCATTATATTACAATGTGTGGCTCGTACTTTAATGTATTCATATTACATCCCCCCTTTTTTGAAAAAAAAAAATGTGTGCAAACATTTCCAACGAAATGTTTCATGTGAGAAAGGATAAGTATGTGTAATGCTCAGTGTGAGTATATATATGTCACTGTCTGTATCGGCTGGGAGGTGTCACTGTACGGCCAGAACGAGTGGTGTAAAGTGCTGGTGGTTCTGCGGAAGTCCCTGGTGCCTTGGGCCTTGGCGCTTGTTGGTTTTGTGGGGCACCACAAGTCAAACAGTTACTAAGCATTGTCTGTTGAAAAGCATGGGAATTCTCTGTTCTGTTGTATTCTGTGGGATTTCTCTTATGTCCACTCGGTTTCGCCTCAGGAGGTTGCTGCTGCTGTCTGGTCTTAAACCGTATAATCCTCCTCAAAGTCAGGGTTTTCTGGAAATGATTGTTGCCAGCCCCACCCACCCATGTACAGTCATTGTTGTGGTTATGTAGGTGAGTCACATGCAACACCATAAATATAATGGTGGTAAACTAGACTAAGAATACACTTAATGGAACATATTCCATTTACGAGTACTTGCAACGATGCTGAATTGATCATATGTGCTGTCTCATATGTTGTGGACGGAAGACATCTTAACCGATGGTAGGAGGTATTACGTCTTCTATCAACATAAGTTCTGCTGGACTGTCAGATCTTACTGTCTACCGGTTTGTTCTCCACTGTTGCTTACAGCAACAAGCTTGTTTGAGGTGTCAAAAAAACAAACAAAAAAAAAAAAAAAAAAAAACCAACAAAAAACCAAAAAAAAAAAAAAAAAAAAAAAAACCAACAAACAAACCCACAAAATAAAAATAAAAAAAAAAAAAAAAAAAAAAAAAAAATACCAAAAACCCCCAAAAACTAACAAAAAAAAAACACCACCATTCAAAAAACGGTCAAAACAACATACATAAAAAAAAAACAACAAAAAAAAAAAACAACAATTAAAAAACAATTCCCCCCCCCCCTGCGCAATTTTATAAAAAAATCAAAAAATTCTAATTAAAATATAAAAAAAAATATATATCTAAATTTTATATTTTTTTTTTTAAAATTTTTTTTATTTTTTAAACCAAATAGCCCCAAAAAAAAATAAACACCATCTTAAACCTAAAACCCCCCAATAAATTAAAAAAAACCACCCCCATTTATTTTTTTCAACCCACCCATCACCCCCAACCCCACCCCCCCAACCCCAGAAACCCTTTAAAACACACACAAAAAAATTTTTTCCCCCAATTTTTTTAATTTTTTGCCCCAACACCCCCACCCCCCCCCACCCCCCCCCCCCCCCCCCCCCCCAACCCCCCATCCCCACCCCCAAAAATGTCCCCATTTATGTTAATTATTAAAAATTATAAAACCCTTCAATAAAAAATCTAAAAATATTTAAAACCCCCACAAACCCCCCCCCAAACCCCCCAAAATATTGGCTGCATCCCCCAAATAAACAAAAAAAACAAATCCACCTATACTTATCACAAATAACAAAAAAAAAAAACCCCCCAAACCAAATACCCAACACGCTTATAACAAAAACAACCAACCCCCCCACCAAAACCCATCCAAAAAAAACCTTAAAACTTTACCATTGGGTTATAAATTTTTTAAATAAATAATCAAAACCCCCCCCCCCCAATTAAAAAACCCAAAACCATATTTTTTTAACTATAATATTGTTTTAAAAAAAACCCCAAAAAAAAAAATAAATTTAAATATATAAAATTAAATAACCCCCCAACCCCCCCCATTATTAACCCCCCCCCCCAACCCCCCCCCCACCCACATAACAAAATACATAAATACCCAAAAAAAATAAAATTAAACCCCCCCTAAATAAATTTTTGTACTTAATTTCCCAAAAAAATAAACCCAATATAAAAAAAAAAACATTTTTTTTTTCCCTACCCCCCATGGTTTAAAACCCCCACCCAACCCAACCATATTAAACCCACCCCCCCAACACCACACCCCACCCCACCTTAAAAAACCATCCCAAATAATAATATAAAAATAAACCCCATAAACACCACCAATAAACCAAATAAAACCATACAAAAACCACCACCCCCCACCCCCCCCCCCCCCCCCCCCCCCCCCCCCCCCCCCCCCCCCCCCCCCCCCCCCCCCCCCCCCCCCCCCCCCCCCCCCCCCCCCCCCCCCCCCCCCCCCCCCCCCCCCCCCCCCCCCCCCCCCCCCCCCACCCCCCCCCCCCCCCCCCCCCCCCCCCCCCCCCCCCCCCCCCCCCCCCCCCCCCCCCCCCCCCCCCCCCCCCCCCCCCCCCCCCCCCCCCCCCCCACCCCCCCCCCCCCCCCCCCCCCCCCCCCCCCCCCCCCCCCCCCCCCCCCCCCCGCCCCGCCCCCCCCCCCCCCCCCCCCCCCCCCCCCCCCCCCCCCCCCCCCCCCCCCCCCCCCCCCCCCCCCCCCCCCCCCCCCCCCCCATCCCCCCCCCACCCCACCCCCCCCCCCCCCCCAACCCCCCCCCCCCCCCCCCCCCCCCCCCCCCCCCCCCCCCCCCCCCCCCCCCCCCCCCCCCCCCCCCCCCCCCCCCCCCCCCCCCCCCCCCCCCCCCCCCCCCCCCCCCCCCCCCCCACCCCCCCCCCCCCCACAACCCCCGCCCCCCCCCCACCCCCACCCCCCCCCCCCCCCCCCCCCCCCCCACCCCCCCCCCCCCCCCCCCCCCCCCCACCNCCCGCCCACCCCCCCCCCCCCCCCCCCCCTCCCCCCCCCCCCCCCCCCCCCCCCCCCCCCCCCCCCCCCCCCCCCCCCCCCCCCCCCCCCCCCACCCCCCCCCCCCCCCCCCCCCCCCCCCCCCCCCCCACCCCCCCCCCCCCCCCCCCCCCCCCCCCCCCCCCCCCCCCCCCCCCCCCCCCCCCCCCCCCCCCCCCCCCCCCCCCCCCCCCCCCACCCCCCCCCCCCCCCCCCCCCCCCCCCCCCCC
>JAMPIV010012789.1:0-2500 GCA_024509875.1 Oreohelix idahoensis | reverse complement strand
AAACTCCCCCCTCCAACCCCCCACACCAAAACCCCCCCCCAAAAACAAAACCCCAATCCAATACACACACAACCCCAACCCAACCCCCAACCAAACCAAAACACACTAACCAAAAACTTGCCTCCCCCCGACCACACCAAACCCCACCCAACCCCAACACTAACTTGGTATGTTACCCCTCCCCCATTTTATTAGTTTTTAAAACACTCAAACCAAAACCCCCCCCAAAAAAACAACAACACCACCCACCACCCCCTCCCCACCCCAACCCACCCACAACCACCCACAACCAAACAACTCACTTCCACACCCCCCACCAAACAACACCACCCCCCCCCACCGACCACCATAACCCCCCCGCCTAAATCCCCCAACAAAACACATACCACACACCACCCCTCAACCACACCAAAAAAACCTAAACCCACCCACCCCCTAAACCAACCCCCATCCCCAACCACCTCCTCATTAACCCACGCACCCCCCACATACCCGTCCAAGCCACACCGCACACCCACCCACCCCCAACCCACACTCCGGACACCACCACACCCCCACCAAACCACCTAACCCAACCACCTGAATAACTCCACGCCTCCCTCCCCCCTACCCCCCCCCACCCGCCACACCTCCTCAACCCATCACCCCCCCCTCACCAACAAAGCCCACACCCCCACAACACCAACACCCCCACACCAAAACCACTAACCTCCCAACCCTCCCAAACCCCCCTCCCAACAACCACCCCCCCCAAACTCCCACCACTCCGCCCCAACAACACACCCCCATAATACACAATACCAACAACAACCAACCCCCCCCCCCACCAACCCACCAAAACAACACAACACAGACCCCCCACAACACAACCCCACACCACCACGCCGACCCCACGCCCACCCACCACCTCACTCTCACACCCACCACCCCATAACCGCCAACCCCCCACCCCCAAACCCACCACCAACAAACCAACACACAACACCAACTCAAACCCTCACCCACCCACACCACTGTCCCAACTCCCACACCCCCACCACTCCCACACCCAACCCACACCCCCCCCAACCAAATCCCCCACCACGACCCACAAAAACCCCAACCACACCCACGCCCCAAACCCCCCTCACACCCACCAACCCACCCCACCACAAACCCACCACACCACCAACACCGGACACACAAACCAACACACAACCCCCCCGCCACAAACCAGCCCCCACCACCCCCACCATCACCACCACCCACACACCCACCCCTACCCCTCCACCCCACAAAAAATCAACCACTACCCCCAACAACACACCAACCTCACCCCACACACGCCCCCAACCCCCACACAACAAACGCCCCCACCCATTCACCCCCACCCCCGCCCCCGCACACTCCCCACCCCCCACAGCACCCCCCCCACCCCCCCCCCCCCCCAAACCCGACCCCTCACCCCACACCTACCCCCACCTACCCACCACACACCCACCCCCCCCCCCACCCCCACCCCCCCCGCCCCCCCCCCTCAACCACACCACAACCCAGTCACCCCCCCCCCCCAACCCCCCCCCCCCCCACCCCCTACCCCCCCAACACCCATCCCCCCCCCCCACCCCCCCCACACGCATCCCTACACCACCCACCACTCCAACATTACACCTCCTCCCCCCCACCATCACCCATTAGTGTGGACACCTCCCTCCCCCTCCCTCAAACACTCAAACACGTAACCACCACCAACGACATCATTGCCTCCCCACCCACCACCAAGCCATCCCCCACCCCATACTTCCCGCACACACACCAACCTCACAACATCCCCCTCACCACCAACCCCCACCTCCCTACCCACGTCATCACACCCTCCACACACGCCCAATCACCCCTCACAACAACACACCAAAACCCCCCCCCCCCCTCCCCAACCCACCCCTCACACCCCCCCCGCCACCCCCCCCCCCCCCCCCCCCCCCCCCCCCCCCCCCCCCCCCCCCCCCCCCCTCCACCCCGCCACCCCCCCCCCCCCCCCCCCCCCCGCCCCCCCCCCCCCCCCCCCCCCACCCCTCCCCCCCCCCCCACCCCACCCCCCCCCCCCCCCCCCCCCCCCCCCCCCACCCCCCCCCCCACCCCCCACCCACCACCACCCACCCCCCCACCCCCCACCCCCACAACCCCACACCCACCCCCCCCCCCCCCCCCCCCCCCCTCCACCCCCTCCCCCCTCCCCCCCCCCCCCCACCCACCCCCCCCCCCCGCCCCCCCCCCCACCTCCCCCCCCCCCCCCACCCCCCCCCCCCCCCCCACCCCCCGCCCCCCCCCCCCGCCCCCACCCCCCACCCCCCCACCCCCCCCCCCCCTCCTCCACCCCCCCCGCCCCCACCCCCCACCCCCCCTACCCCAACCCCCCCACACACCCCCCCACCCCCCCCCACCCCGCCCCCCCCCCCCCCCCCCCCCCCCCGCCCCCCCCCCCCCCACCCCATAACCCCCCCAACCCCCAAAACCACCC
>JAMPIV010012788.1:37500-49509 GCA_024509875.1 Oreohelix idahoensis | reverse complement strand
AGTTCTTCTAACCTCTGGAAGCCAATAAGGCAAAAAGCTCTCCATCCGATGCGAGTCGATTCCAAGCTTCTCTTGAGTGACGTAGTTAAGAGACACGAAGACCCCTGGCGCGAGAGCCCTGGATGTAATTTCACTAATAACTATACAGTGAGGGTCACCGACCTTCGAGTCACCGGAGCCCCCAGCTGGTCATTAGCGCTATCGTCTCTTTCTTTTTTCTTAACCTCTTACTCTCTCGTTCTCACTCACTGTCTTTCTATCTTCTGGTTTTTTTTTTTTTGGGGGGGGGGGGGGGATACCCCGTTCAAACTTTGATTGGTTATAATTAGGATATATAGCATCTCTATTTCCAAATAATATGTTTAATTGCAAATATGCGAAATTGGCCTCATATCTTCTGTCCAATTAGTATAAATAGAGCATTTAGACATTTCTAAATTGTGAATGTGCGAGCGCTCGCGTGTGTATGTGTGTCCTGTCAAACGTGTAATTGTGTGACACAACAACAGCAAATAATATAAATCAACAAATAGATAAATAAATAAAACAAACAAAATTGAGTCCTGTGAACAGTAAATAAATTAGTAAATAAATAAATAAAGTTAATTGTTAGTGATACGTCACTTCCCTCTCCGTTAGTAACGAATGACTGATGCACTCCGGCTTCTCATGTCAAAAATTGTATTTTATTGTTTCGTTATCTTATTTTATCTTTTTGGTTTTTCTTGTTTTTTGAATTGTTGATATTGACGTTTCTTTCTTTCTTGTTCCGTACTTTTACTTGCTTATTTATTGCACGTTGTGCTTGCGTTAAATGTGCTGTTTATTTCTTTGCTTCATCTTTCTTGCTCGTTCATCTTATCTTTGTTTGATTTGTTGATCTGTTTCCATGTGTTTGCATTGCCCATTGCCCATTGTCTGTTGACCTGCCTATATTTCTTGTCTTTGTCTCCTATTTGTAACTGTGGCTGACGAAGGATCAACCTCGAAAGGTTTTTCTAGTGCATCGTCCATTCGTAAAACTGACTACTTGTCATTTTTAGAAAAAGTTACGTATTTCTTTTGGTTAATTGATATGCTTTAAACTTCATAGTAAATATGTATGAATGTCTGTGTGCGTGTATATATATATATATATATATATATATATATATATATATATATATATATATATATATATATATATATATATATATATATATATATATATATATACACACACATACAGGGTGGCCCCAAAAAAGTGAGAACATCTCGTAGCAAAGGGTTATTTAATATAATTGAATTAATATAATGTTTTGTCATTCACAGTTGTATGCCAAGTAATTACGCTAATCGGAAAACATGTTCAATGTGTCCCCCCTGCTTCTCAACGACTTTTTGTAAGCGTTGGCGCCACTCGTTTATGCTTCTGTCAATAAAGCGCTGCCCTAGATTTCTCCATTCCTCGATTATTGCCAACTTGAGCTGCTCAACTGTGGTAAATTTTAGCCGACGGTAGACTTTTTCTTGCAATGCACCCCATTTGGCATAATCGACAGGGTTTAAATCAGGACTGTGCGGTGGCCACATGTTTGGCTCGATAAAGGTAACATTTTCCGTCCTGCTGTAATGTCCAGTTATGGCGACCGGAAATTGTCGTAATAATAACGCCATATAGTTAAATAGCTAAGTAAGTAAATCAGTAAACTATTTAAGCTATTATGTATACAGTTAAACAAATTTTGATGTAATTATCTTACATTGTACGAGATGTTCTCACTTTTTTGGGCCACCCTGTATATATTATATACGAGTCATAACTGACTATGGGAATGCGCCCCTGAGGTGACAGCCTTCAGCTGCTTATTTTCCTTTCGACATTTTCTCCTCACTTCTACTTGTTGTGAGAGCTTCTTTTCGCCCAAACTGAGGTGGCGCAGCAGATAGCATCGCCACTTGGTACGATCGGCAGCTTCATCCTCCCAGGTTGCTGGATTTATGTCCAGTGCCCTCATGTCTCTCTTGCACACATCTTTGAATCTTAGCTCTATACAGTAGAACTCCATTTATCCGAACCCCATGGGACCGAGCATCGTTCGGATAATCAAATGTTCGGATAATTGGATTACATAATGTATCGAGTACATGTACACATATTTCTAAAAATAATTAACCATCACAAGGAAAATACACTATAAAACATATTTACTTGTACTGTAATAATAATACCCACACTGTATTAGATCACTGTATCACCAAAATCTTTTATTACACTGCAGTGCATGTACTTCTTGTATTAATTATTTTTGTTAAGAAAGAGAAATGTTTTCAAAATAACATTACAAACGATTCAAAACCAGGCGCAACTTACGTATATATGTACTTGCACAGATGTAGCCCACTATTTAAAATAATGAGGAATCCTCTTTTGCACCAAACTGGATAGTCTCCTTTTGGCTGCTAAGTCCCGAATTCTCTTCAACAGCAGAAGCTGTGTAGGACAGCTGTCATCTTCTTGCTCGTACCAAGCCATCGCAGTTTCTAGTGCTATAAAGGCCTCTTCAGGACTTGGTCGACGTTTTGGTTTTTCTTCATAATCTACAAGTACATCATGTACTTCTGAGGTGTCTTCATCATCGGTCACTACATGTATTTGGTTTTCTTCTTGCACAAAAGACAAAATTTCTTCGTCATTCAAAAACTGAAAACCAGAATCATTATCATCTTCTAGCCACATGTGTGCATCATCTTTGTCACAGTCCGAAAATCCGGGCATTGCTTGAAACAGTTCCACAACTTCATTTATACAATCATCATTTGTGTCCACTGCAGTAGTTTCATTTCCTCCTTTTTTCCCAAGCAATCTACTCCAAGCCTTGTTGAGATTATCTTGTGACAGGGTGGTCCAAGCATCAGCTAACATATAGCAGCAGTCTTTGAGATTAAGCTTTTTGGAAAACGCCACCACACTTTCTTCATCTTCAGCCAACAATAAACGACGCAGGACTTCCTTCTTGTACATCTTTTTAAGCTTTGCTATAACACCCTGATCCATTGGTTGAATCAGTGCTGTTACATTGGGAGGCAGAAAAATTACTTTAAAATTTGCATCAACTGCATTCAATGTATCCGTCTCTGGATGAGATGGTGCATTGTCCAGTAGAAGAATTACTTTTCCAGTTTTCTTTTCTTGTTCTCCCAACCTCTTCACATTTGGGATGAACTGATTTGTATACCAATCAAGAAATATTTCACTATTCATCCAAGCACTCTTCTGTGCTTTGTAACACAATGGGAGACATGTCACATTCTTTAAACAACGTGGTTTTTTGGCTTTGCCGATCATTAGCACCGGTAAACGATGACTTCCACTGGCATTCGCGGCTACCAAAATTGTTACTCTCTCTTTGCACTTTTTAAACCCAGGGGCAGCTGCTTCGCGCTGAGATGCAAGTGATTTTTGAGGCAATGATTTCCAGTATAAGCCAGTCTCATCGGCATTATACACATCCTCGAGTGAATAACCTTCTTCTTCCAAAAAAGCCAAGAATGTTTCTATAAAATTTTTAGCGGCAGTTGCATCGCTAGATAAAGATTCCCCTTGAATCTCCAATTCTCGTATGCCATGACGAGATTTAAAGTTTCTTAACCATTCCTGGCTAGCCTTAAAGTCAGGAGGACCGTCAAGTTGATTGTTGAACTGAAGTGCCTTTTCACACAACAGAGAACCAGAGATAGGTTCCCCTTTGCTTCTTCTTTGCACAAACCATATATACAAAGCCTCTTCCAATTTCACATCTTTCGCATTTCTCATGGTTTTACGTTTCTTCGACCCATTTTCACTATCAAATTTCGATGCAAAACTCATAATTTTATCCTTGTTACTTTTAATGTCAGAGACGGTAGCTTTCCCAACATTGAAAATCCTCGCAAGTGAAGACACAGTTTCACCTTGTCCTAGTCTCTTGATAAATTCTGTTTTCGTTTCAATTGACAAAACATTGCGGTTCCTTTTATATGCTTTAGGCCTACTGGAAGATGCCATATCGCACAGAGAAATACTTGTACGCCAAAATTATTCTGCTGTAGTAGCAGACACAATTATTTTAAGTTGAACTGTCTGTTTAGCCAGTGTTCTACCTTGAACGCACACGTACACTGTATTTTTAAACCAGATATTAACTGACTTTATGATCTAACTGACTTCCTGTACGTAAGCGACCGACCATTAGCCATCCCATTCTCTACAAATTGTTCGCACACATTTGAAGTTTGCCGCATCAAAAGATTCAGAATTTTAGTCTAACGTGACTGTGGCATCTGATTTTTTTTTTTTTCTGGAAAAAGTGTTCGGATAATTGGATGTTCGGATAATTGGGGTTCGGATAAATGGAGTTCTACTGTATATATATATTCTTTTTTTTTAATCGTTATCTTCTGTATCACAATTTTGTAAGCATTCTTGTATCATCATCAGATGCCATCTCCACAACGGAGGTTGGCTGTAATGGATCTCCAACGTCTTCTGTCTCTTGTCTTGGTGGTGCACTCTGATAGACTCTTTCCTGTCTATCTCGTGATGTTTCCTTCCCACTTATAGCACTGTCTTCCCCTTGCACGTTTGCCTTAAACTCTCCCTTCTGTTATGGTCTTCTGCAAGGTGTTATGCCTTTTTATGTGGCCAAAGGATTTTAGCTGCCGAACTTTGATCTCCCTCATTAGTTCTCTTTTCATACCTAGATTGTGTAGGACCTCCTTATGTGTTTTCTTCTCTTTCCATGAGATGCGCCCCATTCTTCTATATATCCACATCTCAAGAGTCTATAAGGAATTATACTTCAATATTACTCTCATTCGCTTCGTATAATTCCCGAGGCTCTCTAAAGAGTTAACGACAGAATAGGCCTACTGCAACATGAGGCATTTAGTACAAGGCCACCAATATGAGGTTGTTCATGGTGCTAGCAACCTCATCATGTCAAACAAATTACCACGTAAACCAGCGCTGTATGAACATGTGAATGTCTGGCGCAAGCTTCAAGCAAAGTGATCTGTAACAGTGGTGGCCTCGTGTTCCGTAAGTGCCACAAAGGTCTGCCGATGGTCTTGCACACGGCTGCCAAAAATACTTTTTCATGGTGAGTTGCAAAAGGGTTAACGATCCCATGGTGGCCAAAAGAAGCGCTTCAAAGACACGCTCAAGACTTCATTAAAAACCTTTGGTATAAACCCTGACATATAGGAAGCTGCTGCCCAAGATCGAACCGTTTGGCGCACATCTCTTCGTAAAGGAACAGCGGCATGCGAGACATCCAGAAAAGCAGCAGCGGAACAGCGAAGACAAGCAAGAAAAGACCGTGTAATAAAACCTTCACCTGAAGCAAACATTCCCTGCCCACACTGTCGGAGATCTTTCCAGGTCCGCATCGAGCTCATCAGTCACCTTCGTACCCATGTGTACAATGCGCGCCATTTCCGTATTTCCACGAAAATGCATGTTTTGTTTTTTTTTCTGTTTGTTTTGACATGCGTGCAGAAACAAGGCCAGAGCGTTGATTTTGGTTTGTCAAAAATAAAAACCAAAATTCAACGGTTTAGTCCAGTCCACGTTTTAAAACATTAATGGTTACAATTTAAGCAACTAATCTGAGTGTAGTTAAACGGCATGTGTACATTTTTTTCTTGATTGTGCAGGAAGAGGACAATCCTTCTTCGACATTTCCTTCTCTGTTACACTCCAACATTTTGCACCATCTAGAAGCACAGAAAGTAACGCATGTGTACATGTTTTTGTGTTATTGTTTTATTTCTGTTATGATTCGCGTGTATGTGTTTTTGTCCTTTGTTGTTGCTAAAGAATTAATACATACTACTGTTTTCATAGACTTTCATTGGAGGATGCGTGCGGGGAAGGAGGAATTGGTGTGGTGTGGAAGAGTGTCAAGCTGTGAAATTTAGTAAATCCATTTAATATATGTTAAACTGTTTTGTATGAGTGGTTACACACATACATAGACATGCATAGATATATACATACATGTACATACATATCAGAATCTTTATTATCCAAAAAATACATTAACATGTACTTGATATAGTTAAAGAAAAACACCATATCATATCGGATAATCATTTAGAGTCCGTAAGTGGGCCAAACCCCGCCTAGGAAACAATCGCCAAACGTTCATAATCCGTTGAATTCAAATCGTACATAGTTTACAAGCTGACATCAAAAGAGAGACATACATACATAGACACACATACACACATACATACATGCTAATATCACGTGTTGCAGGGATACAAACAATTACATGCCCAAAGATACGTCTACAAACACTATGAACATACAAGAGAATTACGTGTCAAGGGATTTGTCTCGACAAGTGCTATGTGCAATTACAAAGATTAATATTTCCAATTAACAATTACGGACGCGTAACAATGAAACCTACGTCACACTATCTAGCAACTCAGAGAGATGTATATTACGAGCAGGCCCTGGACATCACAACTAATTTATTGGATAGAGTTCTCCGTTGTCCTAAAATAGCTACTGAACAAGAAAAAGTGATGAGTGTAACTGTGGCACCGATAAAATGGCCATTGGACATCTACTTCAAAGATGACCTACTTATGAGGAACAGAGAACGCGCATATGGTCATCAACAGTACTATTTATTGAAAAACTCTACGGAGATGATCACAGCTTCAAGCTGACAACTGCTTTCTTTGAACATATTCAAGTTGAGCCTGAACGTAAACGACGACGAAGAAGAAGAAGAACAACAACAACAACAAGAAGACAATTTCTGAAGTTTTAGTCAGCAGAGTCTGTGTTAACTGTTCAGAGCTGGATCTATACCCAACTGTAGAAGAGGAAACGATTATGAGATGAGATGTGTTACTGTCACTGGTTGCCTCGCCTGCTTTGCAATAGTGGTCCAACAGTGGCCAAAACCGAGAGTATCTAATGAGGGTCTTCAAAAGTATCTACCTTCGCTCACGATTACTCTTGGCACAGATGCAAATAGAAGGATGATGATGCTTCTACCTTGAGAGAGTTCTCACTAGATATTCAGAAGTCAAGAAAAATGCTGAATGTGTCCTGGCGAAGTTAACTTAGTATCTGCCCGCCACCTGTTGTGAAGGGGTATATTGTATGATTTATTTATTAGCTCGTTCAAGCCCCCAACTGAATTAACAGTAAAATTCTTCTTATTAGCTCTATAGATGTATATATATATATATATATATATATATATATATATATATATATATTATATCATATACTAATAATAATAATAATACTTTAAGCGCCAAACACGGGCCATAAGGCAGAAACCAGTGCTCTCCAGGTTGTTCGTTGTGACGCCACTCCTCTTAGCTCTTGCACATTATTTAGGCCCAACGTTCTTCCTTCTCTTATTATTGTTCTTCTGAGTGTTTCTTTTGGTCTTCCTTTTTTCCGCTTACCCTCAGGAACCCAAGTGAGCGCCTGTAGTGGTATTCTGTTGTTTTGCATTCGTAGGACATGACCGATATATGACCATCGTCTTTTCCTTATATAGTCGGAGACATATTTCTGCCTAGAGTCATCTCTTATTTGTCGATTAGTCTTGAATTCTTTCCAACTGATGTTCATGAGTTTTCTAAGACATTTGTTCTCGAATGTATTCAGCTTGTTCTCCAATGATTTTGTTATTTTCCAACTCTCACAGCCGTATGTTAACACTGAGATAACATTTGAATTAAACAGTACGAAGCTTGGTATGTATATTCAATGATCGTAATTTCCAAATGTTAGATAATCTATTGAAGGCGCTAGCTGCCAAAGCAATTCTAGTATGGATTTCTCTTGTTGTGTCACCATCCTGAGTCATTTTACTGCCTAAATAATTGAAACTTTCAACTTTCTGTAGTTTTTCCCCGTTCAAGATGATATCAAAGGTCTCGTTAGAAAAGTTCATAGCTTTAGTTTTAGAGGCATTTATTTGGAGACCAATTTTAACCGAGAGATGACACAAATTATTTATTGCTTCTTGGGATTGTCTTGGTGTTGAACTTAAGAAATGCTACATCATCTGCGAAATCCAGGTCCCCCAGGAATTTTCCATTTGTCCATTTTATACCCAATTGTTCATTGTGGGTATAGTTTCTCATAACCCAATCAATAGCTATTCCAAAAAGTAGTGGTGACATAATACAGCCTTGTTTCACCCCTGTTTCTACTGTAAACCATTCTGTATTCCCTTTATTTGTTCTAACACAACATCTTGCATTGTCATATAGCGCTTTGATTATATTCACATATTTTGTTGGGAAAACCATAGATTGTAAGTATCTTCCACAATGATAGACTATCAAAGGCTTTTTGAAAATCGACGAAGGTGATAATAAGTGGCGATTGCCTTTCCACTGATTCTTCTATAATTGTTCTTAGTGTGAATATTTGATCAATACATGATCGTTTCGGCCTGAAACCCGCTTGTTCTTCTCTGATCTTTTCGTCAGCATGCAATTTAAGTCTTTCTAACATCATGCAACATAATAATTTTCCAGGTACCGATAATAAAGATATACCACGCCAGTTATTACAGTCTGATAGATCACCTTTCTTCGGTAACTTTACAATAATACTGTCTTTCCATTGTTGTGGTGGTTGTTCTTCTCTCCATACTTCATTTATAATATCTAAAATTCTCAAGAGGTTGTTGTCATTAACTGCTTTAATCATTTCCCCTGAAATTTCGTCAACTCCAGCAGCTTTAAAATTTTTAATCTTTTAACGGCTTGTTTGATCTCGTCCAGCGTGAATTCATCGCAAGTTATTGGCAAAGTGGTTGTGGATGTTTCATTATTAAAATCAGGTGTTACTGTTGGTGGTGGTCTGTTTAGCACCTCCATGAAGTGCTCAGCCCATCTCTTCATTTGTTCTTTTTCTGTTGGTATTGAATTCCCTAATTTACCTTTAACAGGTGTTTCCATAGCAGTAGGCTGGTGACATAGTTGTTTTGTAATTTGATAAAGGCACCTACTATTACCAGTTCTTGCAGCATTTTCAGCTTCTACGGCCAGTTCATTGATGAAATGTCTTTTTATCTCTCTTCGAGTTTTTTGTCTTCACTTCTTTATTTAACAAGTTATAAGTTAGTTTGCAAGATTCAACTGCATTATGTGTACTTGCCGCTAGTAGTTTAAGTTTTGCTGTTTTCCTTTCTTGTATTTTATCCCAAGTATCTTCTCTCATCCATTTTTTCTTTTTATGTACTAGGTATCCGGTGGTCGCTACAGCTGCTTCTGTCATTGCTGTTCTCAGTTGTTCCCATTTAGTATCGATTGTTCTTGGTGGTGATATCGTTGTCAATTTTGCCTAAAGCATCGAAATAGTTGTTTCTTTTTGACATTATATTCCTTCTTTATATCATTTGATTGCAGTCTGTGTACATCTATTCTTCTATTTTTATTCGGTTGGTATAACTTCTTCAGTTTAATTCTCATTTAGCTATGCAGAGGTTATGATCGCTTCCGATCTCTGCACCTCTGTATGCTCTGACGTCTTGAACTGATGAGCGAAATTTAGCGCTCTATCTGGTTCTTAGTTCTGCCATCAGGTGAATTCCATGTTATCTTGTGGATATTCTTATGTGGAAAGATGGTGTCTGCCACAACGAGGTTTGATATTTCACAAAGTTCTAGAAGTCTTTCGCCATTTTGATTTATATACAGCCTATGCCATGATACCGAGATATCTTTGTACTCCATCGTTGTTGTCACCTACTTTGGCGTTAAAATCACCCATGACTGCTATTATGTCATGCTTGGGTATTGTGTTGATGGTACTTAGAAGTGCTTCATAGAAGTCATCTTTTGTGTATCAAGAGCGTCGTTAGTTGGTGCATAACATTGTACAATTGAGAGCTTGAAAAATCGTGTCTGAAATCTAGCTAATATTAGCCTCTCATTGATAGGTACCCAGCTGATAAGCGATGCTGCTGCTTTCTGTGTCATTAGGATGGCTACTCCCTCTGTGTGACGATTATCATTACTACCAGAGTATATAATTTGCTTTTTTTCTTCTGAAAATATATTTTTATGCCCTTCCCCGTCCATTACACTCGCTGATGAATATATAAATATATATATATAATGCGCCCAGATGGACATTCTTGTCTGGCGGAATTGAATTACGTAGAAAGTCAACAAATACTTTCACGTTTACCGAACGATGACCGTCGTCTATCTGTATGAGTTCAAAACACTCGGCGATTACAATTAATCTGCCGGAGCTATTAGCCGTGAAATGACACGATCGCAGTATGAACAGAGGTAAACAAATCCAAGGAGTGGCGGGGCACTTATTTATGTGCGGAAAAATGAAGAAATAAATGGATAATGTAGGAGAGAAAGCAGAGGTGTAAAAGGACGCGACAAAATGCCGTCATAGTTACTATTTAATGTGCTCGCAATCTGACGTTAGTAATGTGTATTAAAAAAGGTAAAGGTAACACAATGGCAGATACCTGTAATGTCAGACGTGTTAGAGACTTCACCATACTAGGGTGCTAACTTTATGAAGTGGCGTGGCCAGATCTCTTCCACACTGTCTTTGCCTTCCTTTACTTAAGTGCCTTTTTATTCTTCCCACTGAATATTATTTCTGTTTGGTGTTTTTTGTTTTGTTTTGTTTAATTTCGTTTTTATTTGTCTAGTTTTTTAAACATAACAAGCAAAATTTGTAATTTTAATTTGCCATATTTACAATGTTTTGACAGATGTGATGCCACTTTCACATATCGGCAGTTACTTATTTTATTTGGAATTAAAAACAATATATATCCTAATTATAACGCATCAGAGGTTGAACGGGACATTTTCTCATCATTAAAGTAAAAAAGGTACTAGTTTAAAGCTGCGTAGATTGGAGCGTGACGTAACCAGGTTTGGAGCCCGGTAACTTTGTCTCGAAAAGCAAGAGCTCTAACAACTCGACCTTACAGGAAAAAAATAATCAGAAAAACGTTCAAAAAGGTTTCAGCAAACGGAGACTTCATTTCAGAAATCTTACCAACGTCACCATTTCCATTTTTTTCTTCCTCTATCTCAATCTGCCGGTAGATCACAAGGGACGATTGAGTTAATCTGAAGGTGAAGGAAGGGGGAAAAGAAAAAAAATTAGACAAGGAAAATTTTTATTTGAAAGCAAAGTGTCCCCAGGATTACAAGATATTTTTCTGTTATCAATGAAAACCCACAAGCTTGATGATGAAAATTCACTCACTTTTCGTGAAGCGCATAAGATACAAACGCGATCTTTTCTTTTAAGTCAAGTTTACATTCTGTAAAATAAAATATAAGTTGAATTTATTCATCACACTGCAGATGGAATTACAGGAAGCAAATCGTCCAACAGAACAGCTGAAATAAAAGTTACATATATAGGCTGCACTTATTTCCAAATTCAAAACACTGTATATACACTTGTATATATATATCTGCCATCCCTGGTGTCAAAACCTTGTCGAGGTATGGCGGCTTGCGTACCCTGATTACCCCCAGAGCTATGCCAGCGGGAGTTTTACTCCTCGAAGGTTCTACCAAGCTGGACAGGTTTGCGCAGGCAGGGGTCAGACTAAAGCAGATACCCTGGTCCTCCAGGTTGGGGGTTTTAGCATAGGGCTGACACCCCTGTCTATGTAAAAAGAAATGAAGTTACGGAAACGACAACACATGAACAAACATTGCTGCGGGACGGACATCCGGAGTCTGAGGCTCCTGAACCAGAGTTGGGGCACTGTACGAAGGATGGCCACAGACCGAGCAAAGTGGAATCAATTTGTTGTTGCCCTACAAGACGCCACCAGACGTGATGGCCACTGACTGCTTTGACGTTCGGCGGCTAAGGTTCAAAGAAGATATATATATATATATATATATATATATATATATATATATATATATATATATATATATATATATATATATATATATATATATATTTAAAATCGTATATTGACTGAAGACTAC
>JAMPIV010012788.1:0-32500 GCA_024509875.1 Oreohelix idahoensis | reverse complement strand
GATCACTCCTTGGTTTGCTGCAAAATCAGAGCACAACCAAGAAAACTCTATCGTGTCAGACATGAAGGGAAACACGCATTGATACCAGCAAGATGTCAGACCCTTTCATGATCGCTCAATTCACTGCGACCTTCGAGAAAGTGCTCAGTAGCCCTCATGTCGTGGAATATTCTAATCCACATATATAAATTATCAAGTAAATATAAAGCCTAATAAATACATATAATAAATAAAGGAAGAAGAATGGTAAAGAACAGTGCTGTCACAATGACTGTACTCGAAATCCCCCTTGTTTTATGCTTCGTCTGCAAATTGTAACGCTTTCACGTTGATAGTAAAAAGATATTACGTTACCAAAACGAACGAACAGATGGACAAAAGGATAAAGAGAGAGGGGAGGGCTGAAAATCAGGAACGCATGCAACACGCGTCGCGCGATACACAAATGCTGCCATCACGCGTGTAAGTCTACATGCACTAATTTTTTTTCAGACGGACAGTGATAAAATACACTACCCTTTCCCAGAGTTAGGTTTATAAATCATAAAAAACTCTTATTAGAAAAGATAACATTAGATGGGCTTACGGCTGAACTTATACCAGTACCCAGACAGCACATCTTCGAAACAGGAGGTTGAAGAAATTGCATATTTTGAATGCAGCCACGTAGCTCCTTTAAATTTGTATTTTTGGGTTCCTTAGGGCTTGCTGACAAATAATATGTAAAACGTTACGCAAATAGTCCAGGAATTAATAAATTATACCCAAAATAAAATATTGGGGGTGCCTGACAGCATAAAATCATTTCTGCTCATAAGATTTTTTTTTATAACGTGTTTGAAAAAAATTTACGTTACAGAAATAGCCTACCATGTAAACTCCAAATTGATTGGAGCGCAACAAATGAAAGCCTAACCACGATTGGTCGGGCTATAAATACTATCTTTCGTTGTTAGGGGAGACGGGGAAAGGTAACATTTTTTCAAACACTTGTCGAAACGGGGCTCATTGGTCAGACTCGCTGATATACACACTTGGGAGCGTTAGTTCGAAACCACTTGTTTAAATAAGCTTGATAAAGCATCAGTGCGTTGAAGCCAGCTTATATTTTGCTAAATAAAAGCCTGGAAGATAAGCAGATGGGAATTTGTGCCAGTTTGTGCCAGAATTCATTGCTAATCAACGTATCTGTGTTTATTCGTATGAATTGTGGTAAGCTTGAACCATTCAATATCTTTTAATGAAAATTGAATGTGAATTGTTGATTTATGCCTGTATATATATGTGTAGTTCAGTGGCAAACGTGAGGTAAAGCCTATAATGCTCCAGCCTGAACAGAGGGTGTCGGAGAGAAGTAAAACGGCATGGAATGGCCAAACAGTACACTGACACCTGGATGATTGAATAGAAAGAAATAATGCTGGAAGTGCAGAGGCGTAGTACCCATTAGGAAGGGTAATACTGGAATAAAGTATTTCAAATGAAGCTGACATGTTGGCCTAACGCTCTGAACTCCATGTTTGTGCTGTATTGTGATCAGTGTTACAAGAGAGTTTAAGTTAGTTATGAAGTAGAAGGTACATCCTTCTTGATTTCAGGGACAGTGGTCTTGATGGTACTGAGCAGCACCTGGTCAGAGCGTTGCTGAATCCAGTGTCGGACAGCATACTCCTTGGTCCTTTTAGCTATCAGTGAGGTGTCTCCAGAGCCCAGAGGAGAATTCGAGCAGAGGAGTCCTTTCCTGCCGCCATCACGCCAGATAAGCTAACTTGGCCAGCTGAGCTCAACATTATGTCCCCTCATCTTGAAATGACTTTGTAAAAATAACATTAAGAGGGGAATTTAATTGTCTTAATATCAGGAACTGAGAACATCTCCAATACTAGTCCCTAAAGACAAACTATTGAAGTCATGATGACAAATACCAACAGAGCTTGAACAAAACAAAACCAGTATTACCTCATTTTACTACTACACAACTGACACACATAGAACATTTGTAATAATATATGTCACTACACTATTCATATTAAATACATTCTGTACATAACTTGTAATTTAAATTGATTGTGATTCCTGGTTCCCTTGTAGTTGAATCAGGACACATATTCATTCATGCCAGTAATGAATACATATTGTTATTTGAAAAGTTATCAGTGACTCTTTAAGATATTCTCATAGAGTGTTATATGTATGTGAGTGTCACAGTGTTGTCAAGAGTAGTGGATTAAATTAAATTGTTTATCTGTCTGTTGTTGTGACTTACACTTCATCATACACATACCCTAGACACATAACGTAGCATCACACTATTCCAGAATAATTCTGACTGAGATATATAGATATGTGGTAGCAAGTAAGGTTATATATAATACACTACTCTTATTAGATATATATACCTTCACAGCTGATCTCAGTCAGTACACTAAGTCCCCTATAAATATTTATAACATCCCACTTCACCACATATATTGGGGTCTCGCTCTTGGGATTTTGAATCTTTCCCTATTAAAAATATTGGGGGTAATTCACTTCAGGGAATATAAGAATTAAAAGGTATCCTTGGGTGGAATTAAATAAGGTTGAGCTCACGGTGGCTGTGTTGTCCATTAGAGATTGAATTGTTGGTTAGACATTGTATAATTTACATAATAGACAATGGCGGACCTGGCCAAATTTCGATCTGCTGCGGTTCAGACTGCAAAAGAGTTAGGATTAGATGGGCAAGTTATGGTTGCCTATGTCACGACGGAATGTGACAAATTTATTGAACGTGAAGAAAGAAGGTTTGAAGCCGAAAGAAAGTTAGAGGCTGACAGGGAAATTAAGAAGTTACAGTTTGAAGCTGAGGCTGAGACTAAGAGGTTGCAGATTGAGGCTGAGGCTGACACTAAGAGGTTGCTGATTGAGGCTTAGGCTAAGAAATTGGATGCAGAAGAAAGAAAGAGAAGAAATTAGCTGCAGAAAGAAGAAAAGAAATTAGCTGCAGAAAGAAGAGAAGAAATTAGCTGCAGAAAGAGCAGAAAAAAAAATAGCTGCAGAAAGGGAAGAGAAGAAATTAGCTGCAGAAAGAGAGGGAAGCAGAAAGGAGGAGAAAAGAGATTACAAAGGGAACATGAGTTTACGACTAAGGGAGTTTTGTTTCAAGGCCATGCTCCTGAAAATGGTGCCAGTCCCTTTGCCTCTGATGCTACGGTTACTCAAGGAGCCTCAACCTCAGCTATGAATTTTCATTTAGATCATTTTGTTGAGAAAGACGATGATATTGAGAGCTACCTAAATAGGTATGAACTATTAGCTACCACGTATGGGTTAGAGAGAGAAAGGTGGAGCTTAAAGTTATCTCAGGGACTTCGTGGGGCAGCTTATGAAGTTTTTGCAAAAATGAGCAGAGGTGATCAGGAAAATTATGACATGCTAAAGCAGGCTCTTTTGTTAAGGTATGAAAAGAATGCAGAATTTTATAGGAAAAAATTTAGGAATGCTAAACTACTGTCAGGTGAAACCTATCACCAGTTCTCTGCACGAATAGAGACATACTTGGAGAAATGGACTTCTCTGGGGAAAACCCAAGATCTTAAGGAAATGGTCCTTATAGAGCAACTAAGAGAGTCCATGGCTCCAGACCTGAGAAAGTTTCTCATGGAACAAGGTGCAGAGAGGCTGGATGAGTTGCTAAATGTTGCTGAAAGGTATCAAGCAGCTCAAGCAGAGGTAACAGGTAATAAAAAGAAACAAGTGGATAACTTTAGGGCACCACAGAACTTTAATAAATTTGATCCTAAGGATCAAAATAAAGGTAAGCACCAATTTGATAGGCCACGGTATGAAAATAAAAATAAATTCCCACAATTCGATGAAAGGAAATATAATGAAAGAAAATCTTTCAACCAAGGAAAAAGGTGGTGTAAGAATTGTCAGATGGACAATCATGACACTGACCGTTGCAGAAGGAAACCTGTGTATATATGGCAACCCTTCAGGTCAGGTCGACCTCAAGACAGGAGGAGGATATTATGTTAGATACCACTCCAGAAGAGATGAGGAAGGCACAGGCTGGGGATAAAACACTCAAGCCTTGTTTCAGAAAATTGTCAACTTGTCATACAACTCCAGGCAAGGGAGATTTTTACATGAAAAACAAGTTGATGTATAGGAAGACTGGAGCTAGATCCAATGGTCACGGACAGCTGGTTCTTCCAAAAAGATATAGGGCAGACTTAATAAGGAGCCTACATGTGAAACCAGATGGGGACCATGAGAAAATAGGTACCATCATTCAAAAGGTGGCTCACAATTATTATTGGCCCAAAGCAAGATGGGACATTGAGAATTTTGTAGAAAGGTGTAGCATAGCACATGAGGGAACACCCACAAGTGGGAACATGGATCAGGGACTGGACACGCCATGGGGAAAAAGCGGGCCTAACAATAAAAGGAAAAAAAAGATTGATAAAGTGGACCAAATGGAATGGGAAGCCCCTTTTCACGGACAAGCTTCACGTAACTGTTTTACAATGGCCACTATGCGGAGAGTGCAAAAAGATGTCTTACCCCAGGATAAGCCGAAAATCCCTCAATCGGACTTAAACAAACTGGAGGAAGAGGATGTAGAGAGGAAATCTCTCATCAAGAATTTTAAGTGGGGAGAAAGCCCCAAAAGAAAAAATTGGTAGCGGTCGTTTTGTGAATGATAATTCTGGGAGGAAAAAAATCATCACTATAAAGCTTCGAGTGGAAGAGACCATACCGGTGCATGGACAAATAGGTCCACACAATTAAAGGTCCATATGTAGCTTTGTTAAGAACGTGGACTGATGAAAAGGCAGAGGAAAAACATTACATCTTCATACCAATATGTGAATGAGCTGACCACTCGTTTAAAAACTGGCTGGAAACTTGCCAATGAAAATTTGAAACAAGCCAGGAAGAAACATGCTGCCTATTATAACAGGAAGGCGAAAGACAGAAATTTGGCTGTGGGAGAGAGAAAGTACTGCTTCTTTTGCCCGGGAGTCAGAATAAGTTACAAATTGGATGGCAGGGTCCATATACAGTTTTAGAGAAGGTGTCTAGAACAAATTATAAGATAGATAAGAAGGGGAAAGAAAAAAATCTATCATGTGAATCTCCTGAAGAAATATTTGGAAAGAGAACATCAGGAAGAGACACACTTGTTGACCTTGTCCATCGCCATGGAGATGAAAAAGGAACCACTTTCATCATTTGAATATCCATTACACCCCTGTGAGACAGCAGCACAGGTGAAAATCAGTACACATTTAACGAAAACTCAGAAAGAGAGAGTGCAACAGGTTCTAAATAATCATGCAGAGGTGTTAACAGACCGACCAGGGCATACAAACCTATTGGAATATGATATGAAACTAATAGACTCCACACCTGTCTGTGAAACCATATTCGATTCCGTTTGCTAAGGAGAAAGCTTTGAAGGAAGAGATAGACTATCTGTTGAAGGAAGGAATTATTTCGCACAGTGAGTCTTCGTATAGTTCCGGTGTTGTACTCTTAAGGAAGCCCTCTGGAGAACATAGACTCTGTATAGATTACAGGAGACTGAATGCTATTACAGAAGGACAGGTGGATCCATTGCCGGATACAAATCAGCTGTTTGCCAGACTAAATAAAGCTAAATATTTCTCAAAAGTGGATCTGAGTAAAGGATACTATCAGATTCCAGTAAAGCCTGAGGTTAGACCATACCTAGCTTTTAGTACCTCAGAAGGACACTATGAGTTTAATAGATTGCCATTTGGATTGAAGAATGCGCCTAGTGTCTTCTCTAGAATGATGAGAAAATTATTGGATCCTCTGAATAATCCCTGTATAACAAATTTTATGGATGATATCCTTATAGCAACAGAAAAATTTGAGGAACACATTGACTCTCTGAACATGCTGTTTGATCGACTTAGGGAGGCAAATTTAACAGCCCGACCAACCAAATGTTGCGTTGGATGTAAAGAATTGGAATTTTTGGGACACACAGTATATCAGGGAAACATGACCCCTGACCCAAAGAATTTAGAGAAACTACAGAAAGCCCCGAGACCACAAACCAAGAAGGACGTGAGATCCTTTGTCTCATTATGTGGTTTCTACCAGAAGTATATCAAAAACTTTAATTCCATATGTGCACCTTTAACGGAATTGACACGTAAAGGACATCCAGATCGCATTACATGGACACCACAATGTGAAATGACTTACCAAGAATTGAAGGAAAAGCTCACAAGTAAACCCATTTTGAAATTACCTGACTTAAGTCAAGAATTCATAGTAAGGACGGATGCAAGTAATATTGGGTTAGGTGCAACTCTACTACAGAAATCAGATGCATTGGATGGGGAATTAAGCCCAGTGGCATATGCTAGCAGAAAGTTGAATAAAGCTGAAATCAACTACTCAACTAGCGAAAAAGAATGTCTTGCAGTAATATGGGCAATAAAGAAATTCAATATTTATCTATATGGGAAGGCATTTAAGTTGCAAACAGATCACAAACCTTTATCGTTTCTAGCACAGGCTAAGCATGAGAACTCTAGGTTACTCCGATGGTCTTTACTTTGGCTCCATATAATTTTTAGCATTGAGTATATATATCTGGAAAAAAACCAATTTGGGAGCGGATTTTTTAAGCCGCCATCCGTGTGATGAGAATCACCGTAAACCCCAGAAATAATAATAAATTTCTCTATGTGTATATAGAATAAAGGACTGACATATAATGTCTGTTTTAAGAGGGGAGGTGTCGTGGAATATTCTAATCCACATATATAAATTATTAAGTAAATATAAAGCCTAATAAATACATATAATAAATAAAGGAAGAAGAATGGTAAAGAACAGTGCTGTCACAATGACTGTACTCGAAATCCCCCTTGTTTTATGCTTCGTCTGCAAATTGTAACGCTTTCACGTTGATAGTAAAAGCTTACTGTATTATTACCCGCTTTCTTCAATGAAACGTGTGCTGCATTTCTAAGAAAAACATTGAGAGGCCCTGCGTAATGACCTAAATTAATCCTAACATTAATTATATTACGTTACCAAAACGAACGAACAGATGGACAAAAGGATAAAGAGAGAGGGGAGGGCTGAAAATCAGGAACGCATGCAACACGCGTCGCGCGATACACAAATGCTGCCATCACGCGTGTAAGTCTACATGCACTAATTTTTTTTTCAGACGGACAGTGATAAAATACACTACCCTTTCCCAGAGTTAGGTTTATAAATCATAAAAAACTCTTATTAGAAAAGATAACATTAGATGGGTTTACGGTTGAAAACATAACAGTACCCAGACAGCACATCTTCGAAACAGGAGGTAGAAGAAATTGCATATTTTGAACGCAGCCACGTAGCTCCTTTAAATTTGTATTTTTGGGTTCCTTAGGGCTTGCTGACAAATAATATGTAAAACGTTACGCAAATAGTCCAGGAATTAATAAATTATACCCAGAATAAAATATTGGGGGTGCCTGACAGCCTAAAATCATTTCTGCTCATAAGATTTTTTTTATAACGTGTTTGAAAAAAAATTTACGTTACAGAAATAGCCTACCATGTAAACTCCAAATTGATTGGAGCGCAACAAATGAAAGCCTAACCACGATTGGTCGGACTATAAATACTATCTTTCGTTGTCAGGGGAGACGGGGAAGGGTAACATTTTTTCAAACACTTGTCGAAACGGGGCTCATTGGTCAGACTCGCTGATATACACACTTGGGAGCGTTAGTTCGAAACCACTTGTTTAAATAAGCTTGATAAAGCATCAGTGCGTTGAAGCCAGCTTATATTGTGCTAAATAAAAGCCTGAGATAAGCAGATGGGAATTTGTGCCAGTTTGTGCCAGAATTCATTGCTAATCAACGTATCTGTGTTTATTCGTATGAATTGTGGTAAGCTTGAACCATTCAATATCTTTTAATGAAAATTGAATGTGAATTGTTGATTTATGCCTGTATATATATGTGTAGTTCAGTGGCAAACGTGAGGTAAAGCCTGTAATGCTCCAGCCTGAACAGAGGGTGTCGGAGAGAAGTAAAACGGCATGGAATGGCCAAACAGTACACTGACACCTGGATGATTGAATAGAAAGAAATAATGCTGGAATTGCAGAGGCGTAGTAACCATTAAGAAGGGTAATACTGGAATAAAGTATTTCAAATGAAGCTGACAGTTGGCCTAATGCTCTGAACTCAATGTTTGTGCTGTGTTGTGATCAGTGTAACAAGAGAGTTTAAGTTAGTTATGAAGTAGAAGGTACATCCTTCTTGATTTCAGGGACAGTGGTCTTGATGGTACTGAGCAGCACCTGGTCAGAGCTTTGCTGAATCCAGTGTCGGACAGCATACTCCTTGGTCCATTTAGCTATCAGTGAGGTGTCTCCAGAGCCCAGAGGAGAATTCGAGCAGAGGAGTCCTTTCCTGCCGCCATCACGCCAGATAAGCTAACTTGGCCAGCTGAGCTCAACATTATGTCCCCTCATCTTGAAATGACTTTATAAAAATAACATTTAGAGGGGAATTTAATTGTCTTAATATCAGGAACTGAGAACATCTCCAATACTAGTCCCAAAAGACAAACTATTGAAGTCATGATGACAAATACCAACAGAGCTTGAACAAAACAAAACCAGTATTACCTCATTTTACTACTACACAACTGACACACATAGAATATTTGTAATAATATATGTCACTACAATATTCATATTAAATACATTCTGTACATAACTTGTAATTTACATTGATTGTGATTCCTGGTTCCCTTGTAGTTGAATCAGGACACATATTCATTCATGCCAGTAATGAATACATATTGTTATTTGAAAAGTTACGAGTGACTTCTTTAAGATATTCTCATAGAGTGTTATATGTATGTGAGTGTCACAGTGTTGTTAAGAGTAGTGGATTAAATTAAATTGTTTATCTGTCTGTTGTTGTGACTTACACTTCATCATACACATACCCTAGACACATAACGTAGTCATCACACTATTCCAGAATAATTCTGACTGAGATATATAGATATGTGGTAGCAAGTAAGGTTATATATAATACACTACTCTTATTAGATATATATACCTTCACAGCTGATCTCAGTCAGTACACTAAGTCCCCTATAAATATTTATAACATCCCACTTCACCACACCTCAGCATGGTGATACTATTACAGAGAACTGGGAGCATCTACGGAACACCATTCAAAGTACTGCACTTGCCACCTTTGGTAAGAAAACAGCAAAGTCAAATGACTGGTTTGATGCTTCATCAGATGTGATGGCACCTGTCATTGAAGCTAAGCGCAGTGCTATGAATGAATACAAACGTTCACCGAGTGCCAGAACCCTACAGATCCTGAGGGCTACGAGAAGCAAAGTTCAACAAACAGCTCGACGCTGTGCAAATGACTACTGGCTCCAGCTCAGTGAGAGCATCCAGATCGCAGCGCAAACAGGCAACATTAGACAAATGTATGACGGTATAAAGAAAGCACTTGGCCCCCATAAAAGTAAGACGGCACCGCTAAAAACCATCAGCGGAGAAAAGCTAACCGATAAGGGTAAGAAGATGGAGAGGTGGGTCGAGCACTACTCTGAGCTTTACGCTAGAGACAATATCGTTACGCCTGCAGCCCTTGATGGTGTCAACAGTCTGCCAACTATGGAGGAGCTGGATGCCGAACCAACATTAGAGGAACTCAGCAAGGCCATTGATAGCTTGGCCTCTGGCAAAGCACCAGGCAGTGATGGGATTTCTCCTGATTTAATCAAATGCTGTAAGAGCACGCTATTACATCCCCTGCATAGGATGCTGTGCTAGTGCTGGGAAGAGACAACTATTCCTCAAGACATGCGAGATGCCAAGATTATAACACTGTATAAAAATAAAGGAGACAGAAGTGATTGCAATAACTACAGAGGCATCTCTCTTCTTAGTATTGTTGGTAAGGTTTTTGCCAAAGTCATCTTAATGCGACTACACAAGTTAGCTGAGCGCATATATCCAGAGTCACAGTGTGGATTCCGAGCTGGCAGATCAACAACAGACATGATCTTCTCTCTCCGCCAGCTTCAGGAAAAATCAAGAGAGCAGAAAAGACCATTATATATCGCCTTTATAGACCTCACAAAAGCATTCGACCTGGTTAGTAGGGATGGACTCTTTAAAATCCTCCTGAAAATAGGCTGCCCTTCTAAAATGCTGGAAATGATAAAGTCATTCTGACGGCATGAAGGGAACAGTCCAATATGCTGGAAGCACGTCACAGCCCTTTGATATACGAAGTGGCGTTAAACAAGGCTGTGTTCTGGCTCCGACCCTCTTCGGAATCTTCTTTGCCTTACTCTTGAAACATGCATTCAGAGATGCAACTGAAGGAATATGCCTTCACACTAGGTCAGATGGCCGTCTGTTTAATCTTTCAAGGCTGAAGGCAAAAACAAAAATCAGAAGGGTCACTATAAGAGACTTGTTGTTCGCTGATGATGCTGCAGTCGTCACTCAAAGCCAACAGGAGCTTCAGAGCTTGATGAATCGCTTCACTAAAGCATGCAAGGACTTTGGCCTCACAATAAGTCTAAAGAAAACGAATGTGCTGAGTCAGGATGTGGGTGCTGCACCAGCTATCACTATCGATAACTATGAATTGGCAGTGGTGCACCACTTCACATACCTAGGGTCTACCATCAATGACAAACTCTCACTGGATACAGAAATCGACAGCCGCATTGGCAAAGCTGCAGCTACCTTTGCCCGCCTCACATCGCGTGTTTGGGGAAACTCTAAACTCACAATGAAGACCAAAGCTGCGGTATATAATGCCTGCGTCACCAGCACACTCCTATATGGCAGCGAGACCTGGACGACCTTTGCTAAGCAAGAAAGAAGGCTCAATTCCTTCCATTTGCGGTGTCTACGCCGCATCCTCGGCATCTCGTGGAAAGATAAAGTGACAAATGTTGAGGTGTTGTCACGTGCTGGCCTTCAAAGTATGTATACGCTTCTTAGACAGCGAAGACTTCGCTGGCTTGGCCATGTTCGCCGCATGGAAGATGGTCGCATCCCAAAAGATATCTTCTACGGACAATTAGCAGATGGCAAGAGAACAGTTGGGCGACCACAGCTGAGGTTCAAAGATGTGTGCAAGAGAGATATGAGGGCACTGGACATGGATCCAGCAACATGGGAGGATGAGGCTGCCGATCGCACTAAGTGGCGATGCTATTTACGGCGCCACCTCAGATTGGGCGAAGAGAGGCTCACACAAGAAGCAGAGGTGAGGAGAAAACGTCGAAAGGAGCACCAGGAAAATAAGCAGCTGAGGGCTGTCACCTCAGGGGCGCATTCCCATAGTCAGTTATGACTGAAGGGGCTATTATTATTATTATAATGTTGGACTGCGGTGAAGAACCAGACACTGGAGATGGATGAGACACACGACCAGGAAATCTATTGATAGTATTACAAGGCTGTCCATGTTCTCGAATCCCCAGGAGAAGAGAGTTAGAGGATGACCAAAAAAAAAACACGGAGAAGAAAGCTGGAAGGGATGAAGAAGATGGTAAGATCTTGAGCCGATGGCACAGGACAGAAAGACTTGACGTAAGTTTGTTGAAGGCCTATGCTCCTTTTGAAGCTGAAAAAGGGGGGGGGTGATGATGATGATGCATGAATGAATGAACCTGGAAACTAATCCTTGCGCATGCGCAACACATAATTATTTGAACTGCTGTTTAATAAGAACTCCCTGAGTTGTTGCTTTTAAAAAGCCGTACAATTTGGCTATTTTACGTCAACAGCTTAGTATGAAATAAAATTATTATAATTGCTCACATCACGTACTGACACAAAGAAATGAAGCAATAAACGGACTGAAGCAGGGGCGGACTGACAGTGATCGAGGCTCCGGGGACAAAAAGGGTCATTGACCCTTGGTTATCGATTCCACATGAAGAGGTCTGGAGAGGTTGAACTCCTCTGCTGCTATGGGTCCTCGGGCAGAACCCGAAATGCCAAACACTCATGTCCGCCTCTGGATTGAAGAAACGAAAATATAACTCAAAATGTGTAATAAGCAACTTTTCAGAATCAAGGAATGATAAAGATCAATGGGATTAAGCATCTTAACTCAGCTGTTCAGAAACGAACGCCAGCACGTTGGGTGACTTCAAATTCCAGCGGCAAAGCTGTCAGTATTGAATTTTTAAAACGGGGGTTTTCAACCTGTGGAGTTTGCTTCCCATGGGATGCGCCGGGGAGATAGATACACAGGATGGGCAAGAGGCCTCATATTAACGCTGTCGCAGTTGCTTTTTCTTACTTACTTACTTAGCCGTCCCTCTTCTACCGTGGGGTGTAGAGGTTTGTAAGAGAGAGAGAGAGAGAGAGAGAGAGAGAGAGAGAGAGAGAGAGAGAGAGAGAGAGAGAGCAATACTATTCTATCGGCTGTCTTCCTCCTGGCTTGGTTCCATTCTAGTTCTCGGTCCTTCAAAGATTGTCTAATGTTGTCCTCCCAGCGGACTCTGGATCGTCCTGGAGTTCTGAATCCCTGGCTCTTAGTTTCCCATGCTTGCAATGGTAACTGATCTTCTCCCATTCTGCAGACATGGCCAAACCATCTCAATTGGGACTGTTCTACTTGGGTCTGCAGGGGTTGGGTTTTTAGGCCTTGACGTATCGTCTGGTTGCGGACCATGTCTCTTCTTGTTACTTCAACCACCTTCCTCAGATACCTCATTTCTGAGGTTTGGATCTCAATTGGTTTTTCAGTGGAAAAAATTCGTAAGTTTAGAATTACGTTATATTAATTGTCTCTCCACAACTTCCTGTCTCCAGTACTATTTTTCAATTCTGTTGTTAACGTCTGTCCATGTCATGACGTCAAACAGTTCATCATCGTCTCTCATTGTTATCATCTATCCCTTTTTCCTTCAATCTTTCCTGAGTCTCGAAATACTCCAGCTTTCTTGTTCACATATCATGTCCAAATAACGGGGAGTGCTTCCTTCTAACATGAGGTATAAGTTTTCTTGTTCACATATCATGTCCAAATAACGTGGAGTGCTTCTTTCTAACATGAGGTATAAGTTTTCTTGTTCACATATCATGTCCAAATAACGGGGAGTGCTTCCTTCTAACATGAGGTATAAGTTTTCTTGTTCACATATCATGTCCAAATAACGGGGAGTGCTTCCTTCTAACATGAGGTATAAGTTTTCTTGTTCACATATCATGTCCAAATAACGGGGAGTGCTTCTTTCTAACATGAGGTATAAGCTTTCTTGTTCACATATCATGTCCAAATAACGTGGAGTGCTTCTTTCTAACATGAGGTATAAGTTTTCTTGTTCACATATCATGTCCAAATAACGGGGAGTGCTTCCTTCTAACATGAGGTATAAGTTTTCTTTGCGCATTGACCTCTTTCAGCATACCCTCATTTGTCTTTAAATATGTCCATGGTATAATACCATTCTTCTGTAAAACGACATCTCTGTGGCCTCCAATTTTTTTTATCATACTCATATACGAATTGTCCATGTCTCACTTCCTTACGTAAGGGCTGGTATACAGTTTTCACTATTTATTTTTAAATTTTTCGTTGTGTTTGAGGATTCTAGTCAGAAATAAAAATCCTGCAGAAACATTATAATTATGTCTTGATGGGTCATTGATACATTTGGGGAAGATCTGGAAATGTCAACAGTAAGTTCTCTCATTGACAGCGTGGGGTTAAAAGGTTAAGAGTCCATGTTTAGTAATCTCTTGTGATGTTACTCAAAAACTTATTATTTTTTGAAACTTGTGTTTATTTTAAACTTCCAATGTCTTTTCAATGGATTTTGCCTTTTGTCCCTCGTGTGGTTAAGTGATCAGAGCATTTGCTTCTCAAAGCAAAGAGGCCAGGTTCGAAACCACGACACGTCTACCCAGGTGTAAGAACATTTTTTATCTGATTCTGTTCTTGAGTTATAAGTAAAGGTAGTCCCATAGCATATTATGAGGAGTGAAATGTTAGAGACTTCATTATACTTGGTCCAGCTTTATGAGGCGTGATGATCAGTTCCCTTCCTCATTGCTTTTGCCTTCCTTAACTCAAGAGCAGTCAGGTACTCATTTCAAGCAGGATAGACTGGAACGTGGCGTGGTTTAAATCCCGGACCCGACAACTTTGCCGAGAAAGGTAGCGAGGACGGGGACTGGCCAGTCTATTTTATACAACTGAAACCTAGTGTAAGTGAAGAGTCTCTAACATTTCGCCTACGGCAGTAGCTGTTTTGGGACTACATTTAAAAAAAAAAACCCTTGTCATTACTACATCCTAATCTTCTGTAGCGAACATTAGTCGTCTTTAGTAGCAATCTTGGTTATACAATTCTGAGCTTTCATTACGAACAGCTGGTATACGTAAAACCATAAATTCCAGTGTTTCGTATGTGTACAAAATAACTTGCTTAACAACGTACCCATCACCCATCAGTCAACATTCTACTGATAGACGACTCTGAATTCGCCGACCTATGGAACTGCTGGAATATTTCTGATTAACCCTTTCACACTGGGCACAAAAAAGCGAGGTGTAAAAGGGGAAAGGTAATACCATTACAGATACTGCTGTAGGGGAATAAAGTGTTAGAGACTTCACCGTACAAGCCCCACATCGAGAGGGGGGGGGGTGACCAGTTCTCTTCCTAAACGAGGTGTACCCAGGATCGAAGGTACTTTAACCAAACTTTTAGTGAAACCGCGCTCGCTAGCTTAATAGAATTCACTCTGTTCGGGGTCGGAGTGGCTGAGAGATATGGCGTCCGCCTAGAATTCGAAAGGTACAGGGTTCGATTCCCAGTAGAAGGGAAAAAAAATGTGTGCAATTTTTTTAAAGAACCATTGGTCCAAATAATGTCTTACTCCTGCCTGGTCTCTTTGGTATTGATATCGGATGCTTAACCTTCTCGGATAAGGGTGAAAAAATAAGAGGTTTCGTATAGCAACTTTGTTGAGCACGGTAAAAATCCCACGGCATTTGGACATCGTAAAGAGTAGGCCATAAGGCCGCTGCCAAGGCAACATTTTAGAATTAGAAACCTACTCAGCACAAAAATATTTATAGAATGTGTGATACCTATACACACATACTGGGATTCTCACCGGTGATACGGAGTTCGCGTAGTATGATGAGATCCTTCTTGTGTGATCTAAGGGAGGAGATCGGAGAACTCATGGAGTTGTCCGTGTGCAATGATGATACTCCTTAAAATCCCAAACCCACTTTATTCACGAACTACATAAGATAGGAAAGCCATATTTCCTTTGAAATGAAGTTAACATTCGGTAAAATATCATTTGGTTTTAATTGTCCACCGCTCTGATGATGGAGCTATAGGTAAAGGACAGTGCCACACAAATAATAGTTACAAATAGGCTGTACTATACGTGGAAAGAACTTGAGCTGTTGGCACGTAACAGGCAGACTTGGCACGTAACAGGCAGACTTGGCACGTAACAGGCAGACTTGGCATATGTCTGTTGAAGGCATGTACTCATTGGAAAGCTAAATGGCATTGATTGCTTCAAGTGTTCTCATCTTTTTTTTTTTTTTGGCTCATGGCCCACTTCTGAGCCATATTTACTTCTGCCCCCCCCCTCCCCCTTCCTCCTCCATAGTCGCTGTTAGCTGGAATCATGTACTTTACCAGAAATATGGCACTTACTGTGCCCCCCCCCCCCCTAGAAATATGCCATGGCCCACTGGGGGGTCATATGGTCCATGTTGATAACCACTGGATTAATTGTTTGATAGGCTGCACTGATTCCAAATTTCAAATACTTTGAAACCTGAAAACAGACATAAGCTTTTCCTGTGGATTTTCCGCCATTCCGAAAAGTGTTGAGTTGAAGTCGTAAGCTCCAGTTTCTCCAGCTTGGCTTGCATTTAAAGGACCGTCACATCTGGGTCCCAAGCTAGGAGTAAGAAGCGCGTAGCATACTCTCGCAAGGAATTGTCACGTCCTGCACATAGCCACTTCTCAGCTTCCTCTGCCTATCACTAGGTCCATAGTGAGATCCTTCTGCATGCAGTCAACAAAGTCAAAGCCAAAGAATCACGTCTGGGTCTCAAGTGACTTCTCCAAGCTTAGTGTGCAATGCTGGGTTCTCAACAAGTTTCACCACATGGGGAACCCTTGGAAGTATGTGGATGATTTCAAGAGTCAATGAGGATGTAATTAGTCTAACAGACATAGGTTCACTTCCACGTACATATATTGCAGCATTGTGCAAAGCTGATGGTCTATAAAGATGACTTCGGATATGCCTCCATGCATAAGGAGGTGGGGGGTGTAAAAAGATGATATTTTTGTTTAAAGTTAATGAAAAAACCTCATCTTCTTATGCGTTATAATTAGGACCTTTTCTCTTCATCATTTTCCTTTGCAGTCCTGATGAAGCATGGAGCCACCTTTGTGGTTGATCACTGTGCAGTAGTGGCTCTGTGGCAATTTGTTTTACATAAAGAGGTTTCAAGCCCCACCTACAACGTCATATTAGTCACCGTGAATGACATACCTGAGGGTGCAATAGTTCTACTCTGTCCTTATCTTTTCAAAGACCCACGTGTACTACAAGCAACAATTAGAATATGTAGTGTCCATAATTTTAGATAGTGTATGCAGTAGCCGCCATTCCCTTATGGCATTATCACTCTGGTCAGTTACTGTACATAGGGTAAATGAAAATTTCCAAATTATGTACATATGTGCTTTTTTTGTTCGTCCTAAAATGGTCGATTTTACCATACCTGATTTGTTGCAAAATAAAGGGGGCGCAGGTGAAGATTAAGGTATGTGGGTTAATATTTCACAACAGTCTAATAACTTGTTTATCTTAATATTCGATTACATGTTCGCCCTGCAGCCATTTTGCTCCATGGAAATCCTGTATACCCGACGGTAGAAGTGGAAACGACTATGAGATGAGATGAGATGGGTTCATATTTAATTTGCTCGCAATCTAACGTGAGGATTGTGTATTAAAAAAGTAACGGTTTTCCCATAGCAGATACCTGTATTGCCAAAAAGGGATGAGTGTTAAAGACCTCATCATACTAGGTGTCAAATTTATGAAGTGGCGTGACTGGTTCTCTTCCTCGCTGCCTTTGCCTTCCTTTACTTACGAGCAAAGTCAGGTACCCATTTAAAGCTGGATAGATTGGAGCGTGACATTACAAGCTTTCGAGCCCGGTACATTTGTCTCGAAAAGATAGAGCTCTAACAACTCGACCTAAGAAAAAAAAACTTTCAATGATAAATGAAGATGAGAAAGGCAGAGAAAGAAGCACGCCAAGAAACAGGTTACGTGGCATAGAAAAAATAAAAACAAATGTAACTCATGATACCAGGAACAATAGAAAGTGGTTGTTCGATTTGATTCGGGAGACTGGGCACGATGTATGAGGACCGGCAAGGTGGCTGATGGGCTGTGACATAATTTGTGCGCTCTCTTCTCCTCTCCGGCAGTATTGAACAACATTTGTTGTGCGTACTGAATTAGGCTCATTATTCTGTTGTTAGCGCTCCCTTTTTTCCCTACTGTCATTGTTTACGTTTCACGCTTCGATGCATGACCGGGACAGACAAGCGCACCGCCCATCCATGAGAGATTAATTGAGTCCCTAAAACGTAATAATACCACATTGACTCCAGGTAAATGAGAGCACGAAGTGTTTGCTTAAGATTGCATAATTACTTCCGACTCGACAGGAAAAATGTAAGAAGTTGTAACGTAAACATTGACAACATTTGTTCAAATGCATGGGTCATACAAAATATTACATGAGGGAAAGTTTTCATAATATGAACTTTGAATGTATTGGTTGGCATGTGAGGCGCTAATAAACAACCACGCTATTGAAATATTTTTCAGAACGCCAGGTAGAAGCGTGGGTCGGGAACTTACGATATAACGTAGGAAAAGTTTGGAATACGATATCGTCAAAGTAGACAGCTCGGGCCTTGCCACAGAAAAAAAATAGAGTCAGAATTGTGAATGTTTAGGAACGGAAAAACGTATTAGAGCATATTTTATCCACTGGAAAAGAAAACTCGCCAATATTAATACGGAACCGGACTCCTACAGGAACTACTCACAAGTCACAGAGGAATTCTAGAACAAGTAATTGAGCATTTAAATTTGTACATGTTGATTTTGACAAATTCATCGTTGGATTAATCATTACAGAGAGAAAGGCATATCTATGATCCAGAACCTCTAGTATATATTCATTTATATATATATATATATATATATATATATATATATATATATATATATATATATATATATATATATATATATATATATATATATATATATATATATATATATCGAGGTAATAAAGGAAATTCGCTGAAATCACCTGGGGGCTTGAACGAGCAAGTCATTTATATCCATTTTCACAAAAGGAGGCGGGTCAGACACAAAGTTAAACTGCTAAGACTCATTCAGCATATTAATGACTTCTGAAATATCTTGTGAACTGTCCCTCGAGGTAAAAGCATCATTATCCTTCCATCTACAACTGCCAAGAGTAATCTTGTGTTAAGGTAGACAGCTTTGGTCACTGTTGGATCACTACTGCAGAGACAGGGGAGGCAACCCGTGACATGGGAATACCTGCAGGACTGACATGAATGCACTGTTGCCTAATACAAAACACAATGCCAGAAAAGACACCTGGAATCATACCAACTGAGAAGCTACTGAAAGTCAAAATAACCTCAACAATAACCTAGCTTACGTGGAAAAGCACTAGCAGGTGAAATAAATACAAAACAATACATACTGAATAAAATAAAACGCTCCCCTCGTATTTCCGGTGTTGACTAATGAGACAGTGAAAGAATTAATGATCGCCTGTTAGAGAACGACATTGCAGTCGATGAATCATCAAGGTTAAGATTGCTGGAGTTTGGCATCAAAGTAAGACCAGCAGGGATGGACGAATTAGAGGATGCATCCGACGTGTATACAACCAACGCGCAACGAGACCATTTAGCATTGATACCCTTCGACATTTGCTGAGGGAGACTGAGTGCCTATGGGTTTGCCCGAAATGCAGTGACGTCGATTTTGATCAACAATCAACAACAATCAACAACAATCAACAATGAAAGAATATGGTGACTGCTCCCTTAGGCAGGCCTACAAGGCGACTAATATGAGGCTGGACATGAGGCTGAACATGAGGCTGGACATGAGGCTGAACATGAGGCTGGACATGAGGCTGAACATGAGGCTGGCAAACTCTTCAGGTACAACACATTGCTACAGAACCCACTGCTGCAAGAACATGTGAATGTTTGGTGCGTGCTTCCTGACAGGTGACCAGGTGCTGTGATGGCTCTATGCTCCATAAGGAGCGCAAAGGACGGTGATGATGATGATGTTGGTGATGATGATGATGTTGGTGATGATGATGATGTACATGAACACTGTCTGGTTGTTCGGTTATACGAGGGGCGTTCAGAAAGTAATGCACCACATCGTTTTTCTCAGGAGCTGTTTATCCAAAAAGCATGAAATTTATACACAATATACATGGATATGTCATGTAAACATCGGTATTATTCAACATAATCTCCATCAACTTGTACGGCTTTATGCCAGCGCGAAACAAGGGCATGTATTCCTAGCCCGTACCAGATTTTGTTTTGATCATGTAACCATTTCTTCGCTGCATGAATCACTCCTTCATCATATATAAACCTTGTCCCACGGAGTGCATTTTTAAGTGGACCAAATAGATAAAAATCAGAGAGTGCCAAATCGGGACTATAGGGTGGATGGGGTAGTACAGTCCAACCCAATTTGGTGGTTGCTTCCCGTGTTGCCAGACTTGTGTGAGGGCGCGCATTGTCGTTAAGGAGAAGCAGGTCTGCTGGATTCTTGTGCGGCCGAACTCTGCGAAAACGTTGATTGAGTTTTTTCAATGTCTTAATGTAAGCTTGCGAATTGATTGTCTCTCCTCTTGGCATAACGTCCACAAGAATCACACCTTCAATGTCCCAAAAGACAGTGATCATGACCTTTCCAGCTGAAGGAATTGTCTTGAATTTCTTTCTTCGTGGTGATTGCGGATGATGCCACTCCATTGACTGTCTTTTTGTCTCAGGTTCAAAATGATGTGGCCAGGTTTCGTCACCTGTAACAATCTTAGCAAAAAAGTTCTCTCCATCAGCATTGAAACGCTCCAACATTTCAGAAGAAATTGCTTTCCTTTGCAATCGGTGGTCATTTGTGAGACTTCGAGGAACCCATCTTGCGCAAACCTTAGAAAATCCGAGAGTTTTTATAACTGCATTTGCACTACCAATGCTGACTGACAGCGGTAAGGCCAATTGTTGAGTAGTGATTCGCCTATCAGTAAGAATAATGCCCTCAGCGCATTTCAACATTTCTGCGTTGGTGGCTGTGGCAGGACGTCCACAGCGCGGCCGATCAAGCAGTTCCGTATCTCCACTTCCTGATTCTTTGATTCTCTGAACCCAGCAACTGACTGTACTCCTGTCGACTGCAAAACTTCCATACACATCACATAGACGATTGTGAATGTTCACAGCAGTTTCCTTCTCTGCAACGAGAAATTCTATCACAATTCGCTGCTTATAACGCAAGTTGCTAACACGCTCCATTTCAACGGTTTAGGGTAGCCGTATTATTTAGCCGGTTGCAGTGCAATTTGGTGCACACAATTGGCACATGCCATATTTGAAGTGTGCAAAATTTCATGCTTCTATCTTCATTATGAGCTGAGAAAAACGATAAAGTGTGAGTATCCCTATTTTCAAATGTGATGCCACTTTCTCATGTCGGCAGTTGTTCATATTATTTGGAATTGAAAACAATATATATCCTAATTATAACCCATCAGAGGTTGAACGGGATTTCTGTTTATCTTCATTAATTTAAAAAAAAAAATGTGGTGCATTACTTTCTGAACGCCCCTCGTATAATAACCTACAGATCCATGCAAAAGGTTAGTGGTTGAAATCAATAACCTTCACTGAAACCTGGGGAACACTGATAATTTTAAACAGTTGTCATTTTTAAAAATTACTTTCTAATAATAGAAAACTTGTGAACACATAGTAGAAGGCAGACTTTATTTTATTATCGCTTTCATCGACGATACCTACGGCTTTCGTCATCATTATAATTACCTTTAGTATTCTCATGTAGTCACATGATGTGAAAGGTGGATTTAGATTGATCGAGTGACCGGAAGTCACATGACGTGACATTAGCAGAAGTCGGTAAGTTTTGAAAAGACGTCTATAAGTTTTATGATCCAGAAAATAGTTTCTGTGGATATTACGATGTTAACCAAGTTATAAGATGGTTAGATTCAGTCACTACAGGGATTTCATTCAGGTATGGCAAGTTATATTACTCAACGTTTTATTATTTCGTTGTGTATAGAATAAAGAGAGGAATTGAAAATGGGCTAACCGGTTGAAATGAAGAACAGTGGACTGAGTGTTCGATACGGCCTTAAAAAAATTCAGAGACGCAGTAATAAGGGGCAAGGATTAGGTTTAGGAATCCTCAACCCTTACCCCTTATTACTGCGTTTAGGAATCTTAACCATAACTCTAACTCTAATCCTAACTCTAACGAAGTCAGCGACTTATTTTGATGGCCCCGAAAAACACGTCCTACTATTGTTCACTTCATCCGGTTTAACCACATGCGTAAGAGCAACCTCATCGTGAAAAACAAATTGCTTCAGAAACCACTACTACAGGAGTATGTGAGTGCTTGGTGACCTCCTGCAGGGCTACCAGCTACAGTGATGGCTACCAGCTACAGTGATGGCTACCAGCTACAGTGATGGCTCTATGCTCTGCAGGGAAAGGAATGACGATGAAGATGTGCGTATGACATAAAAATATGGTTGAAATGAAGGACAGTGGGACGTGTTTTTCGATGTCATCTTAGTAAATTGCAAACGTCGTGAGGGTTAGGATTAAGGTTAGGGTTTATGGTTAGGTTGAGGATTCATAAACGTAACCCTTATTCCTGCGACTCTGAATTATTTTGTTAGCTCCTGTAGTAAAGTCTGAATCAATGTCTCGGCGATCATTGAATATTATACACCGCCAAAAACCCGTGTAAGTAACCAACCAATGAAACACCAGCTTAGTACACGTAGGGTCAGAGATATGTTAGTCCATTCAACATGGAGACAACAAAAGTGTAAATGTTGGAAATATTTCGGAAGGCAGTGTGAGAATATAGATGGAGTACCTCGTTAAAGAAGGACCAGGTTTGATAATAGGGATCATTAGCTTTAGGCAGATATCTATATTTTCACTGGATGTGGTGTAGAGCAGACGTTATTGTGAAAAGAAGACAGTGGAGCATGAACCATCTTGTGTTTTTCCCTTTTCGATTGCTCCAGTGAAAAGTCGGATAAACTAGGGAATAGGATAGATATCTCAACTGATAGAGCTCAGTCATACCAGTAATATAAGTCTAGGATGGAGGAAATGCGTTAAGAAATAAGGTAGCCATAATTATTTTTGATTTTTAGTAAGGCACGTCTTACCTAAATCTACACATTTTGTGTGAATGCAAAATACTTTGGCCTAGATGCCTTCCGATACGGTGGCCAGTGACCTATATATAGCGGGAAGGAACGAAAGGCGGACACACTTACCGCGAAAGTAAAGAACTGCAGACACGGAGAGCAGCATCTGCCACAAGCTTCATTGCCATCTGCATATGTGTGAGCAGACTGTTATAATTCTTGAAAGCCTGTCTGTCTGAGATTGAGGGAAAGCGAGATATTAATTTAAAAAAAAATATAAATATATTATTAATTTGTGTTTTATGGAAATGGTTGCCTTTCTGTAAAATCTCAGTGTACAATTCTTGGAAAGAATCCCGGCCTGTGTTAGTTAAATTTATTTGTGTAATCTAATCAGAAGAAAGAATGGAATGAGATATTATTTTTCGGAAAGCCTTTAAAGATTGTATGCTTGCTGGAAGAAGGAATGAATGAAAAGAATTGATTTTCTGTATTGTTTGAGATATCACACAACATTTACTATAAGGCCTATGTGTTGGTAATGAAGACAATCATGAACACAGATGTAAAAGTGGTTTTACTGGAATATTGTGCTAGTATTTGGATAAATCGTGTTATTTATGACTTACTCTGTCTCTTATGGTTAACCCCAGCTTGTCTGAACTGTCTCACTATACCTCATGTCTGGATAGTGAGATAGTAGGACGATACTACCTAGGAAATATTATATTTTAGGTCATTTCCTGCCCTGAGTGTCATAACAAATCCTGTAGAGACATAGTCAGCAATTGGATGGTCGTGTTGTACCAGTGCCTTACTTTGAAATACTGAGGCCACAAACATTGTCATCTCAACTGATTGGGAAACCCGCAGCTGTGGGGTTTTCTCAAGTCATCTTATGCTGCAAGAGTCCTAAGTGGGAGCTTCAAAAGTTAAGTGGTTCAAATTCGGGCTGCCTCATATTACATATATTACCACACCTGGCAGAACCTTATATGATGAAATTTAGTCTGGTGGTGTAAACCAGGAGAATAAAGACAGTCATTTTCAGTCTATGTGACATTCTGCTTTGTTTCATAGATCTGGAAAAGGCGTTTGACAGGGTCCCCTGGAGCAAACTTTGGGACTGTTTGGCAAGGAAGAATATTCCAGCACCTCTGATTCATGCTATACAGAGCTTCTACAAGTCTTGCAGAAATTATGTGAGGACAGCAAACCATAAGTCAGAAGAGTTCAGGACCACCACTGGTGTAAGACAAGGTGATATCCTATCACCTTACCTCTTCATACTCCTTATGGACGATGTCATCAAGGCATGTAAGGAGAGAACAAGAAAGTATTCAGTGGGGTACTGGAAGATGAGACAGGTCTATATTTCGGAGCTGGCATTTGCTGATGATGTTGCCCTGATTGCTAAATCAGAGGCACATCTCCAATCCAACCTGCAAGTCTGGAAGGAAGAGCTGGAGAAGAGAGGGATGGTCATAAGCAGCTCTAAAACAAAATCCATGGTGATATCACGAGAAGAAGAAGACATCAGATTAAGCTGGGAGAACAGGTCCTGGAGCAGGTCGACCACTTTAAATACCTCGGAGCTATTATAGACCGAAAGGGAGGCATCAAAGAAGAGTTGGCCACTCGAAAAGCAGAAGCTAGGAGACTTTTTCAGGCCATAAATCGAGGATTCCTCAGCAAGAGAGAGGTTGGTAAGAAAACAAAGATGGCTGTATACCGCTCCACCTATGTCCCAGTCTTGACATATGGATGCGAGTCATGGGCAATGACTACAACCCATAAAATCCAGATCCAAACCTCAGAAATTAGGTATCTGAGGAAGGTGATTGAAGTAACAAGAAGAGACATGGTACGCAACCAGACGATACGTCAAGGCCTTAAATCCTACCCCCTGCAGACCCAAGTAGAACAGTCCCAATTAAGATGGTTTGGCCATGTCTGCAGAATGGGAGAAGATCGGAAACCACGACAACCATGGGAAACAAAGAGCCAAGGATCCAGACCCCGAGGACGACCCAGAGTCCGCTGGGAGGACAACATTAGACAATCTTTGAAGGACCGAGGACTAGAATGGAACCAGGCCAGGAGGAAGACAGCCGATAGGATAGTCTGGCGCTCTCTTCCAAACCTCTACACCTCACGGTAGAAGGGGAACGACTAAGTAAGTAAGTAAGTAAGTGACATTCTGATTAAATAACATTGAAGGAATAATTCAATACTAATACAAGTGAGAGACAGATTGTAATAACAGTTATTTGTGGAACAGAGTTACTTCAAGGATCAAGATCACAGAAGAAAGATTGACATTGATAATTTAATTCAGGTCACTTTAAAATATTTATTGTAATTGAACCATATTTTTTATTATTATTTGACTTTGAGTTATTTTTGAGTTTTCAAAGAATATCAAAAAAAAAAAAAAAAAAAGATCATGTATATAAATAAAATTAACAATTGTATCCACAGTTTTGAGTAAATCATTTACGTTGGTTCAAGTTACTTATTTGATAATTAATTACCTCTAGATAAGCTATAGTCTTAGGTTGGTCTGGGAGAGGAGGCATCATAGGTGACTGGGATTGCACATTACCATCTCACCCAGTAATCTATACAGCCTGACTTTAGCCTTTGGCTTCGACACACCATTACTCTTTTCAGAGGATGGAGTATTTCTTTTAAGACCAGTATCTTTTCTGGCACTATCCTGGTATCATCTGATACACCTAATTGTCCATTATCTCACACATTAAATAACCTCTCATCACAAGTCCGTTTTGATGAAGTACATTGATACAGCGATAAAATCATTAATTATATGTAATAAATTCATAATAATATGTATAGAATTAGTAAAGTTGTAACGCGTCTTCTTCCCTGCGCCAGAAAACGCATTGATTTAGGTAGGATTGAACGTAGTCAAAAACCTTATTGCAGCGCTAGTAGTATTGGATTTTGTAACCCGCCCGTCAAGGGTTAACGATACAATTTTGAAAAAAAGACAAGCTTAGTTATTCCAGGAAAGATAGAAAGAATAAAACACATGAACGCATAAGATTGAGAGAGCGGACACATGCTGCCGGCTTGTCAAGTGTTAGAAGTTTGAATTAGCTACTCAGGCCAACAGTGCGAGACGATGCCGTTAGCTTGTGTCGAAAACGATGTCGCGAGCTGTAAAATTTAAAAATAAACCGCCAAGTCCAATACATTTTCTAACAAAAGGCACACTGTAGAATCATATATACACACGCGCATAATTACTTCCTGCCGGGAAAAAGGAAGATCTGCGATGATTTTTATAACATTCAAGTAGTTGAGACTTAGAAAACAACGAACACCAAAATGGAAAATATATGGAATTCTTTATTAATAGGTTTAAGATCATAAAAGTTAGCTAGTCTTAGAGCTGGTCTTGTCCTGGTGGGTAATATGCTTTCGAATAAAAAATCCGACAGATAGAAATAAAGTTATGGACAAAAGACTGCATATGTTCGTACAGACAGACCAACACATGCTCGTTTGGACTTGCACTAACGGTAACATTTTTTGACGCGTCCTTGAAAAAGGCAAGAAAGGGTACATGTAGAAAGGGGTAGAAAAGGGGAGAAAAAATTATGGGATGGCTCAAACTGAATATGTTTTTTAGTAGTGTTAGGCCAAAACCAAGTTTATTTTTGGTGAATGCCAAGTTCGGACGGACAGACCGACAGAAGTACACTAACATTGGACCGAAATTGGACCTTAGATTTAAAAATTTGAATGGAAAATCTTAGTAGTAGATCTCATTGGTCAAAACATTTCATATTATTGAGTACATTCAAAGGCTTGACGCCATTTGTAGAAGATAGTCCCTAGAGCAGGACGTTGTGTATTTCTGGAAAAAGTGATTAGCCTTATTAAAGCAAATATATATTAAAGTAATAGGCATCACAGTTCAGCCAGCAGTATATCTGGAGTCTGCTATTCAACGTACCTGTGGTTTTTTTTCCATTGAATTTCTGGTAAGACCGACATTATTCATATATATTTTGTTTAAAAATGTGAGTGAGAGATGCTGTCATCACGACTGTAAGTAATCAGGTCCCAAGCTGATTTAGGCAGGGCATGAAGGAGAATTTATGCTATAACACATTGCCAGTTTTGTAAATGCACATGTTTTGTGAAATAAAAAGGTTTTCTTAGGTGACCAGAGGGACACAGCTTACCTATCCTATTGTATGGCAGAAAAGAAAGAGTAATAATATTATTGCAGATGCAATACCGCCTTTGTAGGAGAGACATGTGAACAACACTGGTACACTGTGGAATGGATGTGCTGGATTGGTCCGTTAGATATGACCCAGCTCTTTATTTCTTATGTATTCTCTTTTGTATATATAAAACACAGTTTAAGTAAGATATCAACAAGGAGACATTATTTCATTGTTACAGGGTTTTTATCTGGCACTAGTCCGGTGCCAGATGTCTGTGAGAAGTCGTTTCATGCACAGTAGTGACAGGGACCTGCAGAGTCTACCATGTTACTTTTGGCCATTATCATAGCGAAATCGTGTGACACCAAGTACAGACTGTTCAAATGTGCCCAGATAAGTAAAATATCTGGCACCCTAACTCTACATCAGCTTTAAGACCAGCACACCCCTGTATAACAAGAATAAACTATTTCCCCAGAGAACTAGTGACATTGTATATTAAAGAGACTGGGAGTGATTATAGAATCCCAAACCACCATCCAGTGTTAGAAACCAGTAATAGACAAATTTTAGTAACACTATTAGTATAGTTAAACAGTATTTGTTTGGACAATTGTCCCTTTGGGTCTAAAATTTACATTTTGTATATATCTTGAATTCTTTTCATTTTAAAGTCCTGACCAGAAGAATACTAGGTTCAGGACCAAATAAATCATACAGAAAATTATTAATTATACAAATTTATCCCAGGTGTTATTTCCTTTAATCATAGACTTTAATACTTGTTTGTATAGATGTGTGTTATTGTTAAAGTACCATCACACCACACTTGCATATCCCTAGACATTAGACGTAGCTATCATTCATACTAGTCAAGAATAAGTCTGCTTGAGGCCATAAGGTGGTAACAGCAAGGTACCCTGATAACTCAACCCTAATTTTGTTAGAATCAGGGACCTTCACAGCTGGCCTCATTCAGTACAATAAGGAAACATATCAACAACATTTCATAACATCAAAATCCACCACATCCGTATCGAACACACGACCCACTACTCTTAATTTCAACCAGAAACATTGGGATATCTGAGCGTAAGGCTTGCTCCAGTTGAGACTGTTTCAAAGTTTTCGCTAGGAACAATATTTTTTACAATGTCAAGAGTACGAAGTACTGTATAATAATTTGTGAAGTTGGGAGAATGCTCCTCATCGTAAATAAATTTACCTTGTTATCTGATAATTCTGGACAGCTATGTTAACCAGACGCTGCTATAGTACCAAAAAAAAAAAATGCATTGTCCATAAGTCGCGCCAAATCACAATATAAAGTAATACTGAACCAGGGGTTCTTAATCTACCTTGTGTGACAGGGGCTCGGGTGGTTGAGGCGAACTTGTGTCGAAGTAGCTACCTTACACCCAAGACCCGTGCACTAAGAAAATTTAATTAAAGATCGTTTGGTAGGGGTTGCAATTATTGGTTGCTTGCAATCCTTTCAGCAGCAGACTTCGTAAACCAGGCAACAGAAAGCTTTATATGGAACACAATTTAATTCCACCGAACTACCTGACAGTGTTCATATACGTTATGTCCAAGGCACAGTCTTGAACTGCAATTGCAGATTTCAACAGCGATTCCGTGACATGTTCTCTCTGCGCGTCTGGCGAAGGAAATGACACAAAGAATCTTAAAAGGCTAAGCATTTGGAGCGGTTAACATCCGAACAGTTTCCGTGTACCTCTCCACGAATTGGCTGCTGTTCCGTCAGTGAACATGATTAGTGTTCTTTTTTTAGATCCTGACTGAGTAACGCTAGAAGAGCGGTGATAAAGTTGTTATTTTATTCCCGTTAATGATATCCACCAAAAGATAGATATAAGTGGATGGAAGCAGACATCATCATCATCATCAGTTGATAAGATCTCTATGGTGTTGTTTGCTCCACTGTAGTGTATGGAATGTCAACTTGACCTACGCAGTGGTGTGTAGACATGGATTGAGTGTATAATGTGCGAATGATAATAAGGGTTCGTGGTGTTGACAAACGTTCTTTTCTCACACTCATGTATGGCTGGAAGTCATCGACACCAACGACTGTGTACCTTTTCTAAAGTTTAATTGGACGTACACACTCGACAGCACAGATAGTGACAAATCACAGGTTGGCATAATACATCATGGTACAGTGGATAAATGGTCTTGCAATGTTACATGGGCACTCATGTAGAATAATAGTATAAAGGACTGTCAGTAGCCAAGCCCTCAGTATCGCCCATACATATATATCATCTGACTTCACTGACTGAGCACGTCAGCTTATAAACAATATTTCAGATGGCTTCTAAACCTAATCTCGTTTAGCGACGATTCTCCAACATAATGTTCAGCACATATTTTTCCATATAATAATATTGAACCGCTAATAACGGGTTCTCATGTGTAGCAGTGATCTCTGGACTAAACAAGCGATAATACGGGCATCCCTTTTCTCTTCTTGAAAGTCACTACATGGTTGGTTCCAAGATGGCTTCACTCGTGAGCTGTCACTCACGTTTGGATACAGATAATGAATCTGTCCTAAAGTTAGTCATTCATAAACCATTTCATTGCTCTGTAGATTTGATCATGAACAATTGACTGCAATCTACAGGATATAGTGCTGCTAGGAATCGAAGTCGTTTTCATCGAGTCAAATATATTCTCTTAGACATTCAAATCGTACCTATCGAAAATGGTGGCTTCGTACGAGAGTTCATAAGAGTGTCTATTATTACCTTGGTATCAGAAATATGAAAATGCCATTCCTTGGCAATACGAATAAACACTGGGGTAAAGCATACACGATAGGTCTAGACGACTATCACTTTCCCCACCAATACTGAGATCACTTTTTCCCGGCGACAAGCCGACATAGAAAACACAGTCCCTATCAGGACGAAGCCAAATCACACCACACTCTAGCGACACATCCGCCGAATAGCCTTTGACCTCTCTAGAGACAACAGAACATATAGTTCGACTTAGATATGTAAAGATATACAGATATAAGACAGACTCGTCCTACTCAGACAAACAATACACATAAATTCAGGCCATAGATATTCTGAAGCAAGAACAATCTATTACTACCCAAACGAAGAATAAATCGCAGAAAACTGGACTCATCCGCGGAGTTCGATCGAAGAGACGGCACAGGAATCATGTGGGCATCTTGACAGAATGTCTGCCATCACATTATCTGATCCACGAATAGCTCGCACAGAGAAATGAAAAGGTTGAAGAGCAATTGCATATCGAGTAGACCTCGAGCTCTTCAAATTCTTACTCTGTATAGCAGTAAGAGCTTTTTGGTCGGTTTCTACTATGAAATGTGCGCCTAGAAGGAATCTCTGTAGTTTGAGGATCGACCAAACCATAGCTAATAGCTCACGGTCTAAAACCGAATAATTCCTTTCTGCCGCATTAAGTTTTCTGGAAATATACATTACAGGATGCAGAGTTCCAGAGTACTCTTGCATTAGTGCCGCTCCAATCCCAGTGGATGAAGCGTCACTACGAAGAACGAATGTCTTATCTTTAGTGGGTAGCACTAAAATAGGTGGTGTTGAAAACAGTGTTTTAATCTTATCCAGAGAGCATTGGCATTCCTGAGACCAGTGGACCACATTAGGCGAACCTTTCTTTAGAAGTGTTGAGAGAGGTGCCATGATAGAGGATAGATTCTGAATGAATCTGCCATAAAATTGAATAAGACCTAACAGACTTCTCACCTGTTTTTTAGTCTTAGGGATTGAGATGTTAAGTATCTTACTAGTATTATGGTCCTCTGTCTTTAGGAAACCATGACCAACTCGGTGGCCTAGGAAAGAAATTTCGCTAAAACCAATATAGGCTTTAGAGGGTTTCGCTGTCAGGTTGTGCTCACGCAAAGTAGACAGCAATTCATCTAACCCTGAATAGTGATCTTCCCAAGTATCGCTGAAAAGACAGATGTCGTCTAGATATGCAATGACATCTGACCGATAAGATAGGATTCGGCGCATCATGCGTACGAATGTAGCTGGTGCGTTCATAAGACCGAAAGGCATAAAATTCCATTGGAACAAACCTCTAGGTGTTGAAAAAGCCGTGAGAGGTTTGGCGCGTTCAGATAAAGGAACTTGCCAATATCCTTTAGACAAATCAAGTTTAGTGAAAAAATGAGATTTGGAGAGTCGAGTAAGTAGCTCTTCCAGTAAAGGCATAGGTTCGGCATCGAACTTCGTTACTTGATTCAATTTTCGATAGTCAACGCAAAGACGTATGTTATTGTCTTTTTTTCGAACAATAACCATCGGCGAAGAATATGCAGAGGTGGATGGTTCGATTATTTTCAAATCTATCATCTCATCCAACTCCTTCTCGACCTGTGCTTGAAAATGTATAGGTATAGGATAAGGTCTAATCCTAATAGGAGTATGGTCAGTTAGAACAATGTCATGTTCAATGACATGCGTTTGTCCAGGGATGTCAGTGAGTACATCCTGAAATGTTTGCAACATAGTTGAAACTTGTCGCTGTTCTCCTAGAGACAAATCAGGAGAGACAGTAACGTTCTTCCATGATTCACTAGAATGAAGTGGGATCATTGGAAGAGGAAGATTTACATCTGAAAAACTTGTTTCCTCATCCTGTATCACGGACAGTGATGAGTAATGACCATGTGGTACTGGAGAATTGTCCGTTGCTTGGAAAATGGGTTGCAAATAATCCGGACGTTCATGGAATTCCGTAAGCATATTGATGTGGAAGGTTTTATGCTTCCCATCAATATCGACAATATAGTCGACATCGGAAATTTTCGATATTATATCGTACGGACCTTTCCAAGAAATAAGTAATCTGTTTTCCCTACAAGGTAGTAATACAAATGCTTTGTCACCAGGACAAAGTTGTCGTAAGCATCTCTTCTTATTGGCAAATTGCCTTGCCTTCTGTTTCGCAAATTCAGAAGAAGAAGTTGCTAATTTGCATGCTTCGATAATCTTTTGTCTCAACGCGATGACATATTTGTAGGATGACTTTGTGTCATCGTCAATATTGTCAGATGTAATGAGATCATGAAGCAACGACATAGGGCCACGCGGACGCGCGCCAAAGACGAGTTCAAAGGGAGAAAATCCTGTATGTTCATTGGGTACCTCTCTGTAAGCGAAGAGGGCCGCAGGTAAAACTCTGTCCCAGTCTTGAGGATGATCCTCAGTTATCTTCCCCAGTAAGTTTTTAAGTGTTCTATTAAGGCGTTCGACCATACCATTAGACATTGGATGGTAGATACTACTTAAAGATCTATCTATCTGCAGAGTAGACATTACTTGAGACATGGTATCTGATATTAGTTGGGTGCCATGGTCTGACAATATCTCTCCGGGGAACCCCAGACGAGAAAATATAAGCCAAAGAGCATCTGCAATATCAGCAGTAGTAATGCTCTTCAGAGGAATAGCCTCTGGCCAACGTGTGCACATATCAACACACGTCAAGATAAACTGATGTCCTCTGGCAGACTTGATCTTAAATGGACCAATTATGTCTATGGCCATTTTTTGGATCGGCCGAATAGGAATGTCCGACCGCCCTGAAATGAGGTGCAAGCATGCCGTGGACACCTTTGGATTTTAACTTCCTGGACAT
>JAMPIV010012787.1:0-35459 GCA_024509875.1 Oreohelix idahoensis | reverse complement strand
CCACTACCACGTTGANAACACTGTGACACTCACATACATATANCANTCTAAGAGGATTTCTTAAAGGAGTCACTGATAACTTTTCATATAACAATATGNATTCATTGCTGTCATCCATGTATGTATAATGTTGTGTCCTGATTCAAATACAAATTGGAACCAGGAATCTCAATCAATTTTAATTACAAGTTATTTGTACAGAATTTATCAATATGAATATTGTAGTGACATATATTATTAAAAGTATCCTATGTGTGTCAGTTGTGTAGTAGTATAATTTCTCAGTTCCTGGTATTAAAACAATTTACTTCCCCTCTTAAGTTTATGTTACAATGTTATTTTAAGATGGGGGTACATAATGTTGAGCTCAGCTGGCCACATCAGCTTATCTTGCGTGATGGCGGCAGGAAAAGACTCCTCTGCTCGATTTCTCCCCTGGGCTCTGGAGACACCTCACTGATAGCTAAATGGACCAAGGAGTATGCTGTCCAACTCTGGATTCAGCAAAGCTCTGACCAGGTGCTGCTCAATAACGTCAAGACCACGGTCCCACAATTCATGGAAATAAACACAGATACGTTGACTAGCAATGAATTCTGGCACAAATACTGGCACAAATTCCCATCTGCTTATGTTCCAGGCTTTTATTTAGCAAAAATATGAGCTGGCTTCAACGCACTGTTGCTTCATCAAGCTTATTTGAACTAGTGGTCTCGAACTAACGCTCCTAAGTGAGTATATCAGCGAGTCTGGCCAATGGAGCCACGTTTCGACAAGTGTTTGAAAAAATTTTAACTTCCTACGTCTCCCCTAACAACCAAGGATAGCATTTATAGTCCGACTAATCGTGTTTAGCCTTACATATCATTCCAGCCAATCAGTTCAAATGTAACTTGTGGCCCATTTCCCGTACAATGGTGGTTTAAAAAATCTACCACTGAGCGATTCTGATTTTGGGTGTTGTCTGACAGCACCATCATTTTATTTTGGCTATAACTTGTTAATTCCTAGACTATTTGCATAACGTTTTACATATTCTTTGTCAGCAAGCCCTAAGGAACCCAAATATACAATTTTAAAAGAGCTAAGTGGCTGCGTTCAAAATATGCAATTTCTTCTACCTCCTGTTTCGAAGATGTGCTGTCTGGGTACTGTAATGTTTTCAAACGTAAACCCATCTAATGTTATCTTTTCTAATAAGCGTTTTTCAGGATTTAAAAACCTAACTCTGGGAAGGTTAGTGTTTTTATCACTGTCCGTCCGAAAAAGTTAGTGCATGTGGCCTTACACGCGTGATAGTAGTAATTGTGTATCGCGCGACGCGTGTTTAGTGTTGCACGTGTTCGGTTTTATGCCTCTCCCTTCTCTCTATCCTTTAGTCCATCTGTCTTTAGTTACGCCGTGTATAAAATGGAATGAATGAAATATTAAAATTAGGTCATTGTTCAGCTTGCGTATCTCACTGTTTTTCCAAGAAATACAGCACACGTTTCATTGAAGAAAGCGGGTAATAATACAGTAGGCTTTTACTATCAACGTGAAGGCGTTACAATTTGCCGACGAAGTAGAAAACAAGGGGGATTTCGAGTACAGTCATTGTGACAGCACTGTTCTTTACCATTCTTCTTCCTTATATTAAATTTATTTGTTAGGCTTTGCATTTACGTTTTAATTTATATATGGGGATTAGAATAATTCATGACACCTCCCCAGCAAAACCTAACTTTGCTATATAAATTGGTAGGCTTGTCCGCGCATTTGAATTTCTCCTAGTACTACATACATTGGGGTCTGGGTCTTCGCATAAACAACATTCTATTGTCCCAGGGAATCCCCATAATCATTATTGCCCAAGATTTGGGAAGTCAAGAAACTGTCAGAACCCAGATTTATTAGATAAATTTATACTTATTTAGAAAGTTAGTTAGAACATTTTGCATTTATTAGAATGGCAGATCTGGCCAAGTTTCGACCTGCGGCTGTTTAGACTGCAAAAGAAATGAATATGGAGGGTCAAATCTTAATTGACTATGTCGCCTCAGAATGTGATAAATTTATTACTAGGGAAGAACATAGGTTAGCTGAGGAAAGGAAAATGCAGTTAGAAGATGCTAGGGAGACTAATAAATTAGAGGCTGATAGGGAGGCTGAGATTAAGAGGCTGCAGTTGAAGGAAAAGAAACTTGAGGCTGAGGCAAAGAAACTTGAGGCTGATAGGGAGGAAAAGAAACTTGAGGCTGAGAAGGAGGAAAAACGTCTACAGAGGGAGGCGGAACGAGAGAAAGAAGAAAGGAAATTGGAGGCGGAATGAAAGAAAGGAGATTGGAGGCGGAAAGGGAAGATAAAAGATTACAAAGAGAACATGAGATACGACTAAGGGAGTTAGAGCTGCAAGGCCATGCTCCTGAAAATGGAACTAGCCCATCCACTTCCGACTCAGCTGCAAGCCAGGGGGCCTCCTCATCAGCCATGGGGTTCCATTTAGATTACTTTGTGGAAAAGGATGATGACATTGAGTCGTATTTAAGCAGATACGAAATATTAGCCACTACTTATGGGTTAGAAAGAGAAAAAAATGGGGTGTAAAGTTGTCTCAGGGTCTTCGGGGAACAGCTTATGAAGTGTTTTCCAAAATGAGCAGGGATGACCAAGACAACTATGACATGTTGAAGCAGGCTCTTCTGTTAAGATACGAAAAGAACGGAGAGTTTTATAGAAAGAAATTTAGGAATGCCAGGCTACTGTCGGGTGAGACCTATCACCAGTTCTCCGCCCGGTTGGAGACGTATATGGAGAAATGGGCTTCTTTGGGGAAAACCCAAGATCTCAAAGAGATGATACTCATTGAACAGATGAGAGAGTCCATGGCTCCAGACATGAGAAAATTTCTCATGGAACAGGGCGCGGAGAGGCTGGGTGAGATCATAAATGTCGCTGAGAGGTATCAGGCAGCCCAGGCAGAGGTAGCTGGTATCAAGAAAAAACCAGTAGATCAGTATAAGGCTCCTCAAAACCATAATAAATTTGATAACAGAAATAAGCAGAACTTTGATAGGCCTCGGAATGATTTTAAAAATAAAACCTCACATTTCAATGACAGAAAGAATCTGTGTGGATGTTTCGGCTCGATGCTCCTTTTGTCCATGACACCGCTTCATACACAACTGAACCAGTTTCCCGCCAATTTATCTTTCACACGGCACCCCGCGCGCACCATGTATGCGCGGGAAATGTAAACCAATAGTGTGTCTTTACAATGATACACGGCAATCCCGCCTGTCTTAACGCTTTCTTAGTAAAGTGCAAATCTTTTCGACCGCCCCTCGTATATATATATATATATATATATATATATATATATATATATATATATATATATATATATATATATATATATATATATATATATATATATATATATATATATATATATATATATATATATATGTGGTGAATTAGTTGTTAGTATTGGTTTCAATATTATATTAATGGTATCTGGTGTGAGGTCAGCTATGCAAGTCCCTGAGGTTTATTAAATATAAATAAGTTTACAGGGTACCTGTCTGCTTCCACCACGACCTCACCCGATTATACATCTTCCCCTACAGAAATGTATTGGTGTGTGTGTATGTTGTCTAGCAAGGGTCTAGGGTATATGCACTGTGATGAAATGTATGAACAAGACAACAACTACACCTATTACTAATAAACAATGATTAAACAAGTCACTGAGTAAAGTTTGGAAGGTAACTTATTTTTTTTATAATTTATTTTCCTGTATCTAGTTATTCTTCTGACACAGGAATAATCAACTCAACATGATAATGAAATTATTTACAACCAATTATTTTACAACTGTCATTGAGTCTGTTTTATCCCACAATTATTTATATGTTTCAAGCTGGAAAAATGTCAAGTATTTCTTGCTCCTAGAAAAGGGTACAAGTTTATTGAACGTTTTTGTTCCTCACTGTCTGATACCCTATCTTATGGGAAAACTGAGAGAGTGGAGTGTTTGTGATATCAATTTCCCAGACAATTCTTATCTGAGGTCTCTGGAACCAGGCTGGTTGAAGTATGTATAAAACGCCAGTCTCCACTGCCAAGACACGATTCTGCTTCTATAGGTAAATCACTGTGTAGACACTCAGTATTTAGGCCTCACTGCAGAACTTAAGGACAGGTGTTAGGTCACCTGGGCTCACTTTCACTCGTAGATGAAACTCGCAATCAAAGAAATCTACACACTAAACAGTTGAATATTGCGGTATATGGCATAATCCAAATCGCTGCTTGTGCAGAATTAGCAACCAAGACAGTACTCTTGCCTTGTCTATAACAACTTCTTTAGTGTATAAATTTTAGTTAACAAGTGGCCCCGAATACCAACTACTAATTGGTTTTATACAACCGTTTGTCTATTATACTACAGCCAATCAGAGACTGTTTAATGAATAGCGTTCCTTTTCAAATAAAACTGACCTCAAATATTCAAATTAAGGACTCCTTCCCCTCTCCTATTTAATTCAGTACGGCATTTTCAAAAACAAATAGGACGTTAACCTTAATTTTTCCTTTTATTTTAAACTACCTTATCGGACGTTAACCTTACGGCGCCACGTCACATTGCGTGTGTGTATATATATATATCGTCTGCTAAAACCAGCGTGTGAATATATGTCCAGAACGCGGGTCGAGAAAAAGGGGGTCTTTCGAACGCCCGTCATGGTATTAATGTTAAACCGCGGCAAATCGTTTAGGCCCTTACTTCGGTATGCAAATTGAACGTGCTGTGGAATTAAGCGTTAGTTCTCACAGATTTCACTACACACCTCCTTTCCTAAAACATGCATTCACTGCAAGTTATTATCTGTGAGACAATTAGCGTAAACAAAGTACTATTCCCTAGGTTTTTCCTGATTTGCCTCACAAGGATGTCTACTCAGGAAATCCGCTCCCACGTTTTCCGAACCGGGTATATATTCGATGGAAAATGTATAAGGTTGGATCAATAAAGACCACCTTAATAAACGTGCATTTTCATGCTTGGCCTGAGATAAGAACACTAAAGGCTGGTGATCTGTTTGCACCACAAATGACCTACCATAAAGATAAATTTGGAACTTTTTTATGGCCCAGATCAATGCTAAACACTCTTTTTCACTTGTTGAGTAATTTTTTTCCGCTTTGTTTAACTTGCGGCTAGCGTAAGCAACTGGGTTCAGTTCTCCATCCTGTGAGGTGGACCTCTGTAACAAAGTGGCCCCTAATCCTATGTTACTCGCATCCGTTCTCACCACAAATTCCTGACTTAGATCAGGCAATTTCAATATCGGCTTGCTAGTGAGTTTATCTTTTAACTCTTGGTATGCCAATTCACACTGCGCTGACCAAATGATTTTTTCAGGTTGACCTTTTCTAGTTAAGTCTGTCAGCGGTGCACAAATAGAGTTAAAGTTCTTTATGTATTTTTGATAAAATCCACATAAAGATACAAAAGACCTCACATCTTTTTTGGTTTGTGGCCTCGGTGCGTTTTGTAATTTCTCCAGGTTCTTGGGGTCAGGGGTCATGTTTCCCTGATACACTGTGTGTCCCAAGAATTCGAGTTCTTTACACCCCACACTACATTTGGTTGGTCTAGCCGTCAAATTTGCTCCCTGAGCCTATCAAATAGCATATTCAGAGAGTTTATGTGTTCTTCGAATGTCTCAGTAGCAATAAGAATGTCGTCCATGAAATTGGTTATACATGGGTTATTCAGGGGATCCAATAACTTGCGCATCATTCTGGAAAACACACTCGGGGCGTTTTTCAAGCCAAATGGTAACATGTTGAATTCATAATGGCCTTCCGAGGTGCTAAATGCCAGATAAGGTCGAACCTCAGGCTTCACTGGAATTTGGTAATAGCCTTTGCTCAGATCCACCTTAGAAAAATATTTTGCCTTATTCAGCCTGGCAAACAGCTGATTGGTATCCGGCAATGGATCCACCTGATTTTCTGTGATAGCATTCAGTTTTCTGTAATCTATACACAGACGGTGTTCTCCAGAAGGTTTCCTTAGTAAAACCACACTGGAACTGTAAGGAGATTCACTGTGAGAAATGATTCCTTCCTTCAACAGATACCCAATTTCCTCCTTCAAAGCTTTCTCCTTAGCGAAAGGAATGGAATAGGCCTTCATACAGATGGGTGTTGGGTCTATTACTTTCATGTCATACTCTAATAGATTGGTATGCCCCGGCTTATCTGTTAGCACGTCTGTATGTTCAACCAGAACCTTTTGAACCTGCTCCCTCTGGGCTTTAGTCAGGTGCTTACTGATCTTCACCTGTGCCTGTGTTTCCTCTGTTTTTAAGGGATACTCGTGAGAGGCGAGTGGTTCCTTTTTCATTCCTGTGGCTATCGACAAGGTCATGAGATGTGTCTCATCCTGGATCTCTCTTTCCAGGTATTTCTTTAGGAGATTCACATGATAAATTTTCTCCTTACCTTTTTTGTCGATTTTATAATTAGTTCTAGATATCCTTTCTAGAACAGTGTATGGCCCTTGCCATCCAATTTGTAACTTGTTACTGCTGCCGGGTAGAAGAAGGAGCACCTTCTCTCCCACATGAAGCTCTCTATCCTTAGCTTTCTTGTTAAAGTAAGCAGCATGTTTCTTCCTGGCTTGTCTGAGATTGTCATTTGCCAGTTTCCATCCAGTTTTAAGACGAGTGGTCAGTTCGTTCACATAGTTATAAGATGAGGTAACAGTTTCTTCTGCCTTCTCATCAGTCCATGTCCTTAACAAGGCTTCTAATGGACCTTTTATTGGCCTCCCAAATAACAGGGTTGCGGGTGCCATCCCGGTTGAATTATGTGGAACTTCCCGATACGCAAACAACGCAGCGGGCAAAAATTGGTCCCATGTATCAGGTTTCTCATGTGCCAGCTTTCTCAGGATAGAAATGAGAGTCCCATTGAACCTCTCCACCTGGCCGTTCCCTTGGGGATGGTACGGGCTACAATGAAAGTGCTTGGCCTGGAAGAGCCTGAAAACTTCTTCCGTTAGTTTCCCCTTGAACTGCGAGCCGTTATCAGTCAAGATTTGGTGCGGGAAACCTAACCTTGTGAATATGGTGAGTAATGCCTCTGCCACATGCTTGGAATCTATAGATGACAGGGCTACAGCCTCTCCCCACATCGAACAAGTGTCCACCAGAGTGAGAATATAACTGTTCCTCCTCTTGGTTCGAGTGAGAGGTCCCACAATATCCACTGCAACCCTCTCAAAAGGGGTTCCCACTATGGGCATCTCCCCTAGAGTTGCAGGAGCAGTCCAATGCTTTGGAGCTACCCTTTGACACTCTGGACAGGATTTCACATATCTTTTTATATCTTCAGTTATCCCTGGCCAGAAGTAATGACAAGCTATACGCTGTCCTGTTGCACTGATCCCCATATGACCACTGAAAGGAATCGCGTGCCCTAGTTCCAACACTTTATTCCTATATGAAGTAGGAAGAACTAGCTGGCCATGACCATTGGATCCAGTTCCGGCCTTCCTATACAACAGTTTATTCTTCATATAGTAGTCTCCTTTCGTAGGAGGTGTATGGCACTTAGGTAATTTCTTAAAGCACGGGTTGAGTGACCTATCTTCCGCCTGTGCCTTCCTCATCTCCTGGATGAGTATTTATGGGTTCATCCTCCTCCTTTCGTGACTGTGACCTGGTCTGCACTGTTGCCATGATCACAGGTTTCCTGGGATTCCCCAAGAATACATAACGACACCCCAATATCAGAGGATAGATGGGTTCGTTTATCACGGCTGCCTTGATTACTCCTTCCACATAGCGAGTTTTTACACAGATTCTAGCAATGGGAAGTGTCATGGTTGCTACGTCCTTGGTTGCGGCTTGGATCTCCACTGTTTCTGTGGTGTATTGATCTGCTCGCACCAGGTGAGAGCTCACGACTGAGTCATAATCTAAACCTGTATCGTAAAGGCACCTAATGATGACACCATTACATACAACATCCTCACACACTGGGGGGTGGTAAGGTTCCTGCTGTCCAACAGGTTTAACCTTTTGTCCCTTTCTCCCCATTTTCATTGCAGCAAAGTTAGGAGGTTTTCGAGTACACATTGTGGTGTCATGATTATTTTTCTTGCACCACTTACACCATTTATTTCCCTGAGGAAAATGTTTCTTATCATTCAATTGCGAGTTTCTATCTCGTTGGTCAAACTTGGCTTTATCATAATAGGCTTTACCCTTGTTAAATTTATCTCTGTGCTCAAATTTAGGTTGATTTTGGTTTTGTGGAGCTTTATTATGGTCTATAGGCTTCTTCTTTAAACTTGCTATCTCAGACTGGGCTGCCTGATATCTCTCAGCCACATTTAAGATCTCCCCCCAGCCTCTCAGCACCCTGTTCCGTGAGAAATTTTCTCAGGTCTGGAGCCATGGACTCTCTTAACTGCTCAGTCATAATTATTTCCTTTAAATCTTGGGTTTTCCCCAGAGCTGTCCATTTCTCCAGGTATGTCTCCAGGCGAGCAGAGAACTGGTGGTAAGTCTCTCCAGTCAACAGTTTGGCATCCCTAAATTTCTTTCTGTAAAATTCACTGTTTTTCTCATATCTAACTAGAAGAGCTTGCTTAAGAATGTCGTAGTCATCTTGATCATCCTTGCTCAGTTTGGCGAAGACCTCATAAGAGGTTCCCCTAAGCCCCTGAGATACCTTCATACTCCATCTCTCTTTCTCTAGCCCATACATAGTAGCTAATGCCTCAAATCTAGAGAGGAATGATTCAATATCATCCTCTTTTTCTACAAAGGGGTCCAAATGAAACCCCATGGCTGATGTTGAGGCGACCTGGCTTGCAGCAGAGTCGGAGGTGGATGAGCTACTTCCATTATCAGGAGCATGGCCTTGTAACTCCATCTCCCTTAGTCGCAACTCATGTTCCCTTTGTAACCGTTTCTCTTCTTTCTCAGCCTCCATCTGTAATCTCTTCTCCTCTTTGGCAGCCTCCAACCTCTTTTCTTCTTTCCTGGCCTCAGCCTCAAGCTTCTTCTCCTCCAACTGCAGCCTCTTGATCTCAGCCTCCCTATCAGCCTCTAATTTCTTAAGCTCCCTAGCATCCTCTAACATAATTCTCTTCTCCTCAGCTAATCTCTTATCTTCCCTTTCCATATACTTATCGCACTCTGATGTCACATACTGAATTAGAGCTTGCCCATCTAAATTCATTTCCTTTGCAGTCTGCACAGCAGCAGATCTGTATTTGGCCATATCCGCCATGTTATAGTTAACAATATGAAATACTATCCACTACCTTAACTAATTAATCAACTCTAAACACAAGACAAAGGGCAATGATATCTCAAACCACTCTCAGATTATTTTTACTATTATATTTTACAAATACTGGGACTAGTGACTCACTTAAAGTAGGGTACTAAGAACCTTTAAATCCCGGAAGAGCGTCCCAATTAATGTGGTGAATTAGTTGTTCTTATTTGGTGTCAATATTATATTAATGGTATCTGGTGTGAGGTCAGCTATGCAAGTCCCTGAGGTTTATTAAATATAAATAAGTTTACAGGGTACTTGTCTGCTTCCACCACGACCTCACCCGATTATATATCTTCCCCTACTGAAGTGTATTGGTGTGTGTATGTTGTCTAGCAAGTGTCTAGGGTATATGCAATGTGATGAAATGTATGAACAAGACAACAATTACACCTATTACTAATAAACAATGATTAAACAAGTCACTGAGTAAAGTTTGGAATGTAACTTATTTTTTTTTATATAATTTATTTTCCTGTATCTAGTTATTCTTCTGACACAGGAATAATCAACTCAACATGATAATGAAATTATTTACAACCAATTATTTTACAACTGTCATTGAGTCGATGTTATCCCACAATTACTTATATGTTTCAAGCTGGGAAAATGACAAGTATTTCTTGCTCCTAGAAAAGGGTACAAGTTTATTGAACGTTTTTGTTCCTCACTGTCCGATACACTAGCTTTTGTAAAAACTGAGAGAGTGGATTGTTTGTGATATCAATTTCCCAGACAAGTCTTATCTGAGGTCTCTGGAACCAGGCTGGTTGAAGTATGTATAAAACGCCAGCCTCCACTGCCAAGACACGCTTCTGCTTCTATAGGTGAATCACTGTGTAGGCACTCAGTAGTTAGGCCTCACTGCATACTTTAAGGACAGGTGTTAGGTCACCTGGGCTCACTTTCACTCGTAGATGAAACTCTGGAACAATACAAATGTGTCCCACTCAGCATCTAATAATCTCTCTCTTTCATTATTCTAACATGGCAATATCATCAGACATCAGTATGGTAACTAAACAATTAGTTAACGTTCTCAATTTGGTTGGTACCCCCTTCTGGATAAATAACTTTCAAACCACCGTTTGACATTTTCCTTGATAAAGGAAACATTTTACATTAATACTATCAAGTCATGTACAATCACGGTGACTTGCTGAAGAAGACGGCCAGTGATCTTCCTGGTCTTATGTCATAACACAACATTTTCTTTTCATCATAAATATTTAATTTTCTTTTCTCCCCATATGGCCGAAAGCCTGGCTGGCTTTTCTATACCAGGTTAATACAGTTCCTAACAACGCTGTGAAACAACACAGAGTTTAATGTTAGCTTCCCTCCAGATAAATGTTTCCCCTTTAAGGTTCATACAAATTCAATAATGCATACATAATAATGATAAAAATGACAATATAAATGTTAATATAAAGGTTTCAATATTTACCGCATCAAAGAAACTTTATACACTAGGTTGTTGAATAGGGCGATACAGATAGCTGCTATGCAGAATTAGCAACCAAGACAGTACTCTTGCCTTGTCTCTAACAACAACGTCTTTAGTGTAAGAAATTTTTCATCTAGTGGCCCCCTATACCCAATACTAATTGGTTTTATACAACCCTTAGTCTATTACACTACAGCCAACCAGAGGCGGTTAGTGAATAGCGTTCCTTTTCAAATAAAACTGACCTTAAATATTCAAATTAAGGACTCCTTCCCCTTTACCCCACCTACGGGCAAAACTGAGCAAGTCCATCTGTCTATCTGTCTTCTGTCCAACTTCTTTATTTCTTAATAGTTTTAAATTCTTATACATACTTATTAATCCTGCTGTTATCTATTCACAGTCAGTACATATTTATTCTTTTATGTCTTTCTAAGGCCTGGTATCGTTTTTATTTCCTACAACGCTTCAATTAAAACATTTTCTCTCCTATTCCCTTTCGTACGGCATTTTCAAAAACCAATAGGACGTTAACCTTAATTTTTCCTTTTATTTTAAACTACCTTATCGGACGTTAACCTTACGGCGCCACGTCACATTGCGTGTGTGTGTATATATATCGTCTGCTAAAACCAGCGTGTGAATATATGTCCAGAACGCGGGTCGAGAAAAATTCAAACGCCATTCATGGTATCGCATTTCTGGCACAAGAAAATATTTAAATCTCAAAGCCAACGCTAGCAAAAGTGTATAATGTTAAACCGCGGCAAATCGTTTAGGCCCTTACTTCGGTATGCAAATTGAACGTGCTGTGGAATTAAGCGTTAGTCCTCACAGATTTCACTACAGCTGTAAACTGTGATTCTCAACACAAAACTGCGTAAGCTGGACCCAGGAATCTGGCTCGCCACTGTAAAAGTGTCTTTCTTCTTTTTTTTGTTTATTTCCCACTCTGTAAAGTGTCAGTCTGTATGCTCTGTAAGGAAGAGTGGTGTGTTGTTGAGATCAGGCATGCTCCAGTCTACCCAGCTGTAAATGGGTAACTCACCCTAGTCCTGAGTTAGGGAAGGCAAAGGCTCCAGGGGAAGCAGGCCCTAAACTTGGTCACTTCAACCGACGCAGGATGGTGTATGTATGGAGTAGAAGTGTAGAGTGTGATTACCGCGAATGGTGTACTGTTCGTGTGCTGACCAATATAACCACTCATACACTTGTGTCTACAAGGCACCAATGCAGACTGCTGGAATCTTTGTTTACTCAATTTATTCAGACGTACACACTGGGACATACGAGTACATCATGGTATGTTGACATATCAATTTGTAGGTATACATAGCAGATCTGAAGTCATGACACATTCAGAAATAATGGGCAGTACATCAAAAGTTCAATGTCATGATACATTATGGCCGCATCCCCTATCTGACTAAACGCGTCAGTGAAGGCAGATCGGTAAATAACTAAAGTTACTTGACGTCCATAGTTTGTAGTATATATTATGAAACCACGAAGGGGGGTTTCTAGCAAGATTGAGATCTCCCTGTCACTGTCCGATAATAGGATAAATAATCTGTTCTCTTGGCAGTGATCAAAACATATGATGACCGAAATCTAACATGGCCGCCTCCCTGAGTTGTCGTTCACTCATTCATAGGAAGGAGAATATAAGCCAGAGTTAATTTATAATGGGTATATAAATGATTTCATAAATGTTTCCATACAGCTCTACGGTGATCAGGTTAATTCACGTAGCCATAACCGCTGTAGGAAAGTCTGTCATCTTCGTCGATACAAAACACGACCCTAGCGATACGAAGCACAATGTTCCATCTAGGTCGAATCGACATGAGATCATCAATATAGGGTCTGGCAATACATGGAGTCCGAATTATACATTGTACCGTACCTTAGGAGAGTCTCTAACATAAACTATAGTAGAGATACCATCTCCTTTAGAAGAAAACCACTTCATGAATCATATTTCCTTAAGAATCTACCAGCCCTTTGAAAAGTGCGTACCCGCCATTATCACGGTACATCGGAACTCATCACGACTTGTCAAGACAACTCATACTTCCGCTAGACCGGAATAATAAGAATCTAGTCCCGCCTACCCATCCAAAATATACAATATAGGACTGATTCTACTTGTACTAATAATATGTAATACATATGAATTCAGGCCATAAACATAATAAGCAAATTAATCTATTTTCTGGCCCTAAAAATAAGTACAAATATAAGAGCAATATCCGTGCGCCGGATCAATATCAAGAACGATTACTCCTATAATCAAAAGTGTGAATCAAACATGGATTATCTCGCTTTCCCCATAGACAGCATTTTCATACACAAATGAATGAATGTCTATATCTTTTCCATATTAAATAGCCATATCGATTTTTGTAATATGTGCGTCAAAATATGCACGCAACACACACTAATATAACCGAAGACCTCGTATCTAGGTTGAACGGCAGGCACCTCGTCAAAACCAGGAAACTCGTATTTTAAAATAAATTTCGATATAACGAAATTGTTGTTGTTGTTTATGCTGTTTACCTACGGCTGCTGAGTTTGTTGCTCTTTTGCAACCTATGCCAAGTTGATTTCCTTGGCATTATCTTCAGTGCAGATCTAGGTTTAGCCTGTCGCGCTTCCGTCATTTAGCAATAGCAATTCGAGACCAGACGAACATTAATTTCGAATTCACAGGACAGCAAACTATTAATTAATTAATCAATTACTTATGCTTTAAACGTCTTTCATTATCATAATCAATCAAAAGTAATACTTTGTCGTTTTAAAATGAATAATTCAAAACCTGGATGATGATTTGTATATTTCTGAACAAATAAATCAGCTTACATATTTTCAAGAAATATTTAGATAGTTTTTAAATAAAAGAAAAATCATTTTTATTATAATAAACGCATGTACAAATGGAGGGGTGCTTAACTGAATAAAAAAAATATTCATGCTATATACGGCGCAAAAAAATAAAATAAATAAACCACTTGTCAAAACTGGATTTAATTATGGTTACTTAGATTTCTGATACGTTTTTAACATTAGAACGCCGTTTCTTGTACCTGTGGTACAAACAGTTTATCTGTTTTTAAAACTGTACACGGTGATGCACCCATATTATCTATCTATAAGCACGGTTTAAATTATTCTGTTCCATCAACTACTCAGCGACACATTAATTTATCTTTCTTTGAGTCTTACTGTCACTACTTATACTGTCGACAATCAGTGTCGATAGCCAGTTCCCTCTTCACAGTACTAGCTGTTCATTTGTGATAGTAGCTGTTCACTTATGATACTAGCTGTTCATTCACAATACTAGCTGTTAATTTACAGTACTAGCCATTCATTCACAATACTAGCTGTAAATTCTCAATATTAGCTGTTTATTTATAAGACTAGATGTTCCTTCAAAATACTAGCTGTTCATTCACAAAACTAGCTGTTTATTTGCAATACTAGATGTTCTTTACGATACTCGTTTTTCATTTCCAATAGTAAATGTTCATTCACAAAACTAGCCGTTCATTTACAATACTAGCTGTAGACTCTCAATACTAGCTGTTCATTCACAAAACTAGCCATTCATTTACAGTACTAGCTGTAGATTCTCGATACTAGCAATTCAGTTACATTACTAGATGTTCCTTCAAAATACTAGCTGTTCATTCACAACACTAGCCGTTCATTTACAATACTAGCTGTAGATTCTCAATACTAACTGTTCCTTCGCGATACGAGCTGTTCATTTAAAATATAGTTGTTTATTTACAATATTAGATATACAAAAATAATTGCTCATTCACAACGCCAGCTGTTGATTCACAATGCTAACTGTTTTAATCACACCACTAGCTGTTTTAATCAAACCACTAGTCTCAGTAATATGTGTTCTTTACAATACTAGCTTTTGATTCACAATACCGGCTGTTCATTAACAATATTAGGTGTTCATTTTCAATACCAACTGTTCATTCACAAAAATAGATGTTTTAATCACAATACTAGCTGTCTCAATCGTAACAGTAGCTGTCAATTTACAATATTTGATGTTCATTCACAGTACTAGGGGTTCATTTACAATATTAGATGTTAATTCACAATAATAGATATTTTAATCAGAATACTAGCTGTCCCAAACATAACAGTAGCTGTCTGTTTACAATATTAGATGTTCATTCAAAATAAAAGATGTTCTAACCACAATACTAGTGGTTTCTTCACAACACTAGCTGTTCATACACAACACTAGCTGTTTTAATCACAACAACAGATGTTCATTTACAATACCAACTGCTCATTCACAATACTAGCTGTTTTAATCGAAGTAGTAGTGAACGAAAAGAAGCTCTCACGACAAGCAGAAGAGAAAAGTACACGCCGAAAGTAACACCATGCAAAAAGAAACTGCTGAGGGTTATCACCTCAGGGGTGCATTCCCATAGTCAGTTATGACTGAAAGGGGATAGTAGTAACTCGTAATTTACAATACTAGGTGTTCATAAAATATAATAACTCTACAGGTGATTGAAGTTTGTTTCTATTTTTACATCCTAACTGATATACATTCCAAAACATGGAGCAATAAATGCCATTTGACAAATACGTTTTATTCTTTATTTTTTTTAAACCGAGAAAAAAAAATTAAATAAAAATCTAAAAAGGCCAGTAAAACTGACCCGTACAAGAGACAGCAAACTGTGCTGCGTGCTACGAAATCACTTGTTGAACAAACCGCATCTCACGCTGAGTCGTAATGTTAATATAGTTTAGCCATTTGTTTAATAAAATATCAGTTAATTTTATTTATTTTGACGTCAGTTTCGCGTAAATTATTTCAATAGGCGTGAAGAAATAATAGGAAGTGGATTTTCAGTTACACTGTACATGCACGCACAGACTTTCATCAAGTGTTCAAACACACTCTTCTTCCATTTCTTGCGATTATGCCAAGTTCTGTCAACTTCAACCTCAAAATAGCGTTTAATGACACCCGCACATTCTGTCAACCGTTTTTCTCCTTGTTCGAATCTCTTCCTCTTCATAGCCCACCTGACTTTCTTACATATTATGACTTAATATTGATAATGTTGTTCCTGCAAATGCACCTGTGTTGATATACATGATACACAGTGGCGGCTTTCTTTAATGAGCTGTTGAGCTGCAGCACCCCCTGTAAAAAAAAAAGGACTGCATACTGTCTCTACTACATTATAATACATAATCCGGACAGACCAAAAAATACAAAAAATTGAGGTTACACCGGATGGATTAAATACAAAACAAACAAAAATTATCCAACACCGTATTGTGGCAAGTGCTGCAAACGATGACAGTTTAAGTGACCATGACCTCTTATAAGCGAATGCTTGTTATACACACAGCAAGAGGCCAGCTGCGATTGGGTTGAATTTATTTAACAAGTGCTGCAACGGAACGCAGCTCATGTGGAAATTATCTCTATCAAGCGACTGTTTACGTGCGCGTTCACCACAATACCGCAAAACGTTGGTCAGTTGCATTGTTTTGAGATTAATTTAATGCTGATATTTTCTTGTGTGCTGAATTATTATAGAAATGAGTGAAGTAACTGTTACATATTTACAAGAAATTGTTTTTTCGCGATTGTCGTTGGCTGAAAAATGCCGTGTAAAAACACTAGGTCGGCCTCTTCCGAATCTAAAAATTATCCAGACCTCGACCAGCAGGAACAGTACATACCAGAGAAAATTTAACAGAGATGAACTTCCACTGCATGGTCATGATGAAAGTTTTTTAAATGAATGAACAGTGCAGCACCCCCAATGACAACCTCCTGGAACCGCCACTGATGATACATAAGTTTTGGTTTGTGACATAAGTATCTATATTTATCGTTGAGAAACACGAATTAAAAAAACGAGGAATTTTTAAACTATGATGTTAAAGACATCGTATTGAAGACACAATAAACGATAGTGCCGAGTCCTGGTTCATAATTTCCATTCCTTATTTCGAATGTTTTTAAATGACTTTGTTTGAATCAATTTAGAAATAAAAGAAGAATCATAGAAAAAAAATAAAATGTACGCACTCACAATGTGTTCCCCCAAAAAGCATGAGATTGCGCTGGCAAGTGCTGGTTATCATCTTGCATGTATCCTCTCAAATATCCTAATGCCTGTTTTTATTAAATCCCCCAATTTAGAAAAAAAATTGAAAAACAACACGCATACACTCACAGATAGTCAGTCACAAAGTATGAGATGGTGTATGGGGGCTGGCGACCTCAACATGTTAAAAATATTGCTACATAAACAATTGCTGCAAGAGCATACAAAAATGCTGTGGTGTTGGCAAATGGAAATAGCTGCAGTGGTGATTCCATGTTGCACAAGGGGTGAAAACGGAAATAATGATGAAGATGGTGATATACATGATAGAGTGTAAAAAAAAAAGGATGATCCCATTACACGCCCAATGGAGGCATATTGGGAATACGGTGTTAGGCCCGTATTTTCTTGATCATCGGCACACTAGGGGTGATGTGGTAAGCATCACGCCGGCCGCCTTAACCTTCCCAGAGTTGTTCTGGTACCTAATTCATGAGGCTGGGTCGACCCCGGAGCCGTTTGCGGTCTAAAAAAATCCCACCTCAACTGGGGATCGAACCATGGACCACCGAGCTAGGAACCGGTGCACTAACCACTGTGCTACCACGGCTCCACAGTGTGCTTTAGCAAATTAAAAAACAAACAAACAAACAAACAAATAAAGTACAGGCTCCTATCCCAAGATACACTAGTAACGCGCCAAATAGTATAATATGTTACACCACACAAAGGAGAAAATTATGAGTTGTACGATACTCTTACGTGACGCGTTATGGGAACACTATTTGTAATAACACGAACTATTTCTTACCTTTACGTAATCCAGCAGAACAAACGACCACGATGACAGAAAACAGAAGAAAAACAAAATTAGTTTGCAAAGATATTTTTCACGTAAATTTCAAACAAGAACAAAACAAATAATCGTCAACCAAACCGCGTTTTGTTCTCAGCATGTGAGTAGTTAGAGAGATAATAATATAGAGTTTTGAAACTCGCGACAACGTCGCTGGTAAATCCAAACAGTTTGTTATGTTTCTGCTGGCGGTTACAAGGCTAAACAAGATTCCGCTGTCAATAGCTGGGTGGTGAGTAATTTTCTATAGAGAACATTACTCGCAAACGTTCTAAAGGAATTAAAGGTTCTAGTTTCTGCAGACGGTTGCGCGCGCTCAAAGCAAAGATGTGACGGACTAGGAAAGAAATGTATTTTAGATAAATGTGATAATGATTGTAGAAGGAGATCACGGAACACAGGGTGAAGAGAACTGGCGACAGACATTAAGGGAATGAAGAGGACATTGGAAGATCTTGAGCTGATGGCACAGGGCAGGAAGACTTGGCTTAAGTTTGTTGAAGGCCCATGCTCCTTGGGGACCTGAAGGGTGACGAATGAATGACAACGATTGTTGGAAAATTAATGGAATGTAAAGGTAGGCCCTCATCTGCTACTACCGTAAGGGAGTGAAGTGTTAGAGAGTTCACTTTACTAGCTCCGGCTATATGAGGCGGGAGTGACATGACACGTTCCACACGCTTTTGCCTTCCCTAGCCCCATAGCAGAGTTAGGTACGCGATTACCGCTGGGCAGACTTTAGCGCGACTCTTCGACGCTACTAGATCTCGAACACGCAACCTGAGTGCTTTGCCGTGGGAGGCAAGCTCTCTTGAACACCCCGCGAATCTGAAATTGGAACAATAGTACCTGTGTGTTAAAAGAAAATTCTTAACAATTATTTTGCATTCGTAGTTGCTGCTACAAGAACTATACTGTAACTCATTACTACACTGCGAATTTTATGCATAACATTTACTGTTATAAATTCACCAGATAGTTCACGACGGCTTCTGAGGATTCGAACAAGGATCCATGATCCATCACGTAAGAAGCGACAAATATGAGATTTTGCTTGGGACTGGCTGCCTCTTCATGTAAAACAAATTGATTCAGAAACAACCGCTACAAGTGCACTTGGATGTCATGGGGCACGGTTTGCTGCCAGATAACCAGCTACAGTGTGGCCCTGTGCTACATAGCAAGCGGAAAGAAGAGTGGTGATAATAACTCTTACTTATGTTAATATCATTAAAGTTACTGCCACTAATAGTACTGCTACCACTGCTATTGCTACTACTGCTATTACTACTACTGCTATTACTACTACAGCAACTATTACTACTACTAGAACTATTACTACAACAATAACTACTACTACTACTACTGCAACTACTACTAAAACTAATGTTACTACGTCAACTACTACTACTACTACTACTACTACAACTACTACTACTACTACTACTACTACTATAAGTACTACAACGCTACTACAACTATTACTACTACAAGTACTACTAAAACTAATACTGCTACTACAACTATTACTGTTACCCCAACTACTACTAATGTTACGAGTACAACTACTACTACAACTATTACTACTACTACTGTTATTATTACAACTACTACTACAACTATTACTACTACTACACTACAACTACAACTAATACTACTACTTCAACTAATACTTTTACTACAACAATACTACTGCTACTGCTACGGCTAATAGTACTACTATTGCTATTACAACAGGAAATACTACTATTACAACCACGAACAATACAATGCTTATAAATTAATGAATACATAAATAAAACTAAGATTGCATATATTTAAAAAAGTATCCACTCTACTACAGTCAGCGCCCACTACAAATACAACTGTAAGAACATCTGCCATTATCATAATTATCAACATCAATATTTTGTTTGTGGCACTATTATTCTTGGACATAAATACGAAAGTTTGATATGAATTATGGGACATTTAATAATTTATGAAGGAGCCGCGGTAGCATAGTAGTGAGTGCACTGGCTTCCTAGCTCAGTGGTCTATGGTTTGATCCCCAGATGATGTGGGATTTTTTTAGACGGCAAACGGCTCCTGGGTCGACCCAGCCTCATAAATTGGGTACCAGAGCAACTTCTGGGAAGGTTAAGGCGGCCGGCGTGATGCTGACCACATCACCCCTAGTGTGCCGATGGTCACGAAAATACGGGCCTAACACCATATTCCCAATATGCCTCAATAGGCGTGTAACGGGATCCTTTACCTTACTTTTAATAATTTATGGACATTTCTTTGCCTATTTTTATTATTATGAATGCCACTTTTATCCTCAACTGTTTTTGTTTCAGTCTATTTGTACCCACTTTACCTTGTTTGTTAAATTTGATTTAATTAACACAGCGACTAATATGAGGTTGTGAAGGAGGTTGTCAACCTCATCGAGCAAAACATAATGCTACAGAAATCACTACTACAAGAGAATGTGAATTCTTAGTGCAGGGTTCCTGTAAGGGGGCCAGCCGTAGTGATGATTCTACAAATTCATTAGAAGTGTAATGTAATATGATTATTTTTATTTATTTTGTGCATTGCGCTGTGAATTTGACCAAAAATTTGGTGGTAGTATTACATTTTTACAGTTGTCTCTAAAGATTGAGAAGGAAAAAAAAACAACAACAACACATACCCACACGCAACAAAAACAAAACAGCGAACAAAAAAAAAACCTAACAACTAGAAGCAAAAAGGGATCATGGGTATAACGGCGCTCAGGACAAAAAGATGAAGACTTGTGGAGATTTTGCTATGTCCCAAAATGTATCTGCCATTATTCTGATAGGTGGAAAACTGGCATACGTTATCATCGACACGTTGCTTTCCTCACGTATCTTAAAATGTCCATCATATAAATATATATGAATGATTGTGAAACTGCATTAAGATGAATTTAAACATGATTTTAACTGACTATCACATCTGCTTCTGACATTATTACTTTCATTAAATCTTTGTTTTATGTTTCCCCGTTATCTCTTTCCTCTCTCTCAACTTCTTTTGTCTCTGTTGCTGCTGATGATGCTGGGGAAAATAATTAACGTTTAACGGTTATAATAACCTCCCCGTGAAGTTCAGGGAGGTATCTGAGGAGACAAATAAAGATAAAGGCAAGAACTCCTTGTGCGTGAGGCTGGCAACCTCATGACGTAAAACTAATTGCTACGGGAGCTACCGCTGCACGAGTTTGAGTTTTGGAGTAGGCAACCTCAAAGAGGAAATGTTGCAGTCTTTGCTCCATAAGAAGCGAAAAAAGGAGATTATTATTATTACTATGCTGAATATAGTAACAAATAATATTAAGCTACACATAGTTAATCTACTACACGACAACAAACCCACTGGTTTCAACTCACCACCAATGTTACTCCAGACACAAAGATTTCACCTCGACTTCCTGAACTATTGAAACTCGATTCCTAAAACATTTTTTTTTTGGGTTAAGCCTACTTATCCCCCAACCAACTCGCATTTTTTAATTCCTTTTATTATTAGGGTTACAACAAGAGCTAAGTAAACAAAATACTGCATAGTTGAAGAGTCACAGAGCTAAAGACTTTATCTACACAGGCGCGGTTTTTCCTCTGTGCTCAGACTATTAATCACCCTGACCGCAGTACAGCTTTTTTTCTTGAAATTTCGGAATGGAATGAATTTTATCTGTAGGTTTTTTTCGTCTCTTATCTCTTTCTCTCCTTTTTTTTTTTTTTTTTTTGGCCAGTTCTTATTTGATCCCTTTTTGATATTAGATCCTCGGGTGCCAGTGACCAGGAGTAAAGGGTGAAAGGCAGAGTGAAGAGCCGGCCGGAAACATGACACATGAGAACTCAAGTGCCCTTCCGTGTACGGGGAAAGGGCCGAAACATTTGTCCGACGGGGGGTGGACTCACTTCTGATGATCAGATTGCATACTGTTGTTATGCTCTGTTATAGAGTTCCCTATCATATCACACTGTTTTTGCTTGCTGTATGTATTGTTGTATTTAATTTGTTACATAATGGAGTTTGAAGCAAGGTGTATGTTGTTGTTGTTGTTTGCGTTCGCTCGACCATATCTCAATCTTGCATAATGGCCTTTATTTAGCGGTATGTACGGTGTGCCGTAGTTACAGCTGAGCTGCGATATCTGCGCCTTTCGGCGCGACACATCCGATGTCAGCGCGCAATTTTTACGGGTTTGCTTTCCCTGCCACCCCACGCCTATATGTATGCTTTACAATACAATAGTGCAGTGAGATGGCTGCGCCAGTGCACGTCGTTTGAACTGACATGCAACTCTGCCTCATCGCCTGTACTGGGAGGGCCCTTGTCGGGGAAACCACACACAGCCCTGTGAGACAGCGTTCGCCGAAATAGAAGCATGGTATTTAAAAACATTTTTTTTAATATTTTTTTTTACCTAACCAGCGGCACTTGAGCTTCAGCCCTTCGGCCCAATGACATGAAACAAATGTCATGGCATTGCGAGGCTGGGGAGCCAGTGAACTTTCCTTCCAACCCGGTCAGGAGCTTCGCTCCTTCCCATCCATAGGAGCCGCTCGGGTTATTCCAGTCCCCTGGTCGAAGGCACTGCTTCAAATGTCTTCGTCAGGACTCGAAGCAGCGCTCAATAAAATGAAATAAATTTGGCTTTATGAAACAAATCTTTGCCAGAGTAAGTAAGAAAGATACCTCGTCAGTGTTAAATAGAGCCAAACCTGAGATATGGAAGCGAGTCATGGATATCTGGTAGATAAGGAGAAAAATATCCAGAGGCCACAGAGACGTGGTTTTACACACGAATGTTGAGAATAGGCTGGACAGTGATAGGAAACTCTATGGAGAGGCGATACAACGGGAGGCAATCTGACACAGAACAGATGTGGGACAGTTTTACACTGTGACACAGAACAGATATTGGACAGTTTTACACCGTGACATGGAAAATATATTGGACAGTGTTACACTGTGACACAGAAAATATATTGGACAGTGTTACACTGTGACACAGAAAAGATATTGGACAGTGTTACACTGTGACACAGAAAATATATTGGACAGTTTTACACCGTGACATGGAAAGAAGTTAACAACAGAACTGATACACGATACTGGGAACAGGAGATTGTGGAGAAACTTGATAACCTATGTTAGATGGCATGGTATAATGAAGAAGACGATGAGGAAGATAACAAGGAAGATAAAAACGAAGACGAAGATGAAGAAGAAGTAGTAGTAGTAGTTGTAGGAGGAGAAGGAGTAAAATAAGAAGAAGAGGAAGAGGACAAAGACGAAGGAGAGGAATAAGAAGTAGTAGTAGTAGTAGTGGTGGTAGTAGTAGTAGTAGTAATAGTAGTAGCAGCAGTAGTAGAAGTGGTAGTAGTAGTAGTGGTAGTAGCGGTAGTAGTAGTAATAGTAGTAGTAGTAGTAATAGTAGTAGCAGAAGTAGAAGTAGTAGTAGTAGTAGTAGTGGTGGTAGTAGTGGTAGTAGTAGTAGTAGTTATAGTAGTAGTAGTAATAGTAGTAGCAGTAGTAGTAGAAGTAGCGGTAGCAGTAGTCAGACGTAGAAAGACAGACAGACAAACAGACAGACATAAAGATAGATAGATAGATAGATAGATAGATAGATAGATAGATAGATAGATAGATAGATAGATAGATAGATAGATAGATAGATAGATAGATAGATAGATAGATAGATAGATAGATAGATATGTGATAGTGTGGGCGAGATGATGATGATGATTATATTGTGATATGTTTGATCACTCTCTTGTCACACTCGCACCGACCCGAACAACAATAAAACCCTTGATTCTAGAGGCAGGGGCTGTATTTATTTTTACAACCCATTCAGGGACTAAGCAAACATTAAACAAATAAACTAGCGAACATAACAAAACAAAACACCCAGCATGTGCCCGATTGCTAGTAGCTCACGTGCTCTGGTCCATCTGCTACCTACACCGGTCACCTCGTCTTGTTTGTTCTCTCGTCTGGGCTGATACTAGGAAAGGTCGCTGCTGGCTATCACGCGCTTTATATAGACCGCTAAGCCTAAACACTCAACCCAGTCCGCGTGCGCAGTAACTGTGCCACTCAAACAACACTCGCGATATTTGCTCTACCAGGCATGAAAACACAGATATACACAACTATTTCTAGAGCAAAAACACCACTATCAAATATAACACACAACTATGCACCAAAACTAATTTCTAGGCGTTATTATGGCCTTTTCATCAATCTTGAAGAATTTACATCCCAGCATGCTTCGCGCACATCGAAAATATGGGCGATAAATGTGCCACTCACAATAAAGGGGGAAGCTGGGGTGTCTTCCCGTGAAGGGGTAAGCCGGGTGTCTTTCCGGCCCTATCACATATCTCCCTCCTGATTTTGTTGTCGTCCCGACAACATCACTCCCTCTGGCGCTTCAGTTATAACCTCTCAGATCGTCTCAGGGCAGGACCCTCTATCGGCTGCAGGGCATACCAGCCTGGTTCGGGCATTAGACCATGCACGTCCTCCCCAGGGTCTGTCTCATCTGGCAAAGCTGGTGCCTCAGGTAGGCCTAGTGTAGCATCTACCAGATTCGGAGAATCATCTTTGTCCTCACTTCGTCTCAGTTCGTGCTCCGCAACCCTCATCTTCAGATCTTCGTTGCCTGCTGGCCTTATCACATAAGGACCACCGCTTGCTTCTGGAATTGACGATACAATGAATTCGTCGTTGGACCACACGTCTTGTATTTTGGCCCTGTCAGTGTAGTGCACTCTTTTCCGCACTCTTTCACCCACTCGCAATGGTGTGGGGCCTGGAAGCTGATTACTTCTCTCCCTCCTGTCAGCGGCCATTTTCTGCATTCTCTCCGCAGCTTTTTGGTGGGCTATGTGCAACCTCTCTAGGTGACCTTCCAGCCACTCATCAGTTGTCTCCGGCTCTTCAGTCTCACTGCCCTCAAACCCGGTCAGGTCAATTGGGCACATCTCTTGCTCTGGATTCGTGTATGGTGGACTTGCTGACATTTCTACCTCTTGAGCTCTTTCAACTCTGAAATATGTGCTATAGTCTACCCCAGCTTCTCTCAGTATTCATACTTGTGTCCCGGGAGCTAAAAACAAGTCCTCATCTCCCAAATTTATGGCCTGAATATCACAGGACCCACTTCTAAGAACAGTAAATGTATGACTCATAATCAGCCCTCTGTGTTCTAAGTCTCTGTTAGGCTCAAAGAGAAAAGTTCTTTCTGACTGGCCTCCTCTCCTGCATTTGACTGTTATGGCCCTGATCGATCGAGCAGGTATGTGGGTTTGCTTTCTCCCAGCTACCCATACTTTTATAGAGTCTGATTTCTGCGTCATCCCCTGATCCCTTGGAGGGTCCCATCTTAGTATGTTCTGTATGTTTGGGATTTCCACAAGGACATTAGTACCTATGATCCCTGGTGTTTTCTTCTGGTTTCTAGGTCCGTGTACTTCCTTGACAACATAAACCCCACAGTTTTTCACTACTGTGCACCCAACTAGTATGTCCACCACTAAGTGACCAATATATGGAATGGTGGCACCATTTGCTGCTGTCAGGCGCACCCATTTACCCTCATCCAAGGGGAGCCCTCCAAACATCTCCCTGAAACATTGCTCTGTGATGGTAGACACCTGTGAACCTGTGTCAAACACACAATTTACCTCTTTCCCTTCCATCAGCACTACTCCTTCAGGCCGACCTCCTACCATCTTGATCCGGTTTTCTTGGTGCTTTCCCTTCACGTTTCTTTCTTCAAGCTCCTGGGGATTTGGTCCGCTGCTAGTCGACATTTCCTGTGATGGTTGAATCTCTAGCCTTCCTTCTGAGTGGCGGTCCTTCTGCCTGCGCTCCACTTTGTGTGATGCCCTAGCCGCAGAGTTACCAAACGGACAGCTCGCCACTAAATGTTGTGCTGACTTGCATTGGAAACATCTTCTAGGTAGAGGACCACATGGACACCTGGCAGCTATATGATTCCCAAAATCAGCGCAGTTATAGCACCTGATTCTCTGGCTGCCATTCCATAAATGACGTTTCTTTCTACTTCTGTACCTGCGGCTGTCCCCGTGGCGTCTAGAGATGGTCCTCCTGTTAATGACCCCCACTTGCCGCACCAACATCTCAGTCTCCCTATTATTTGGAGAAACAGGCCCTTTCCTTCTATTTACATTCTTCCTCCTGCCAACCTGTAATTGTCTGCCCCCTCTACCTGTACTCTTTCTATTTGAGTCACAAAGCTCCCCTTCCACAGCCTGACTCCCAGCCACAGAGGGGTCTAGTTTAGTGCCTGTTGTGGGCATTCCCTCTGGACGTGCCCTAAATTTTTGCACCGAAAGCATCGGATGGCCCTCGCCGGCCTTCTATGCCTATCTTGCATTTCAGCCATCTGGCGCTTCAGCTGTGCGACCTCTGCTCTGAGTTGCTCCACTTCGGCATTTCCTTCATGTGACCTGGGTGCCATTTCTTCGTCGGATGCGGTGACTGTGGCTATCCCAGCTCTTGCTGTTTGACCACTCCCAGTCCATCTCAGAGCATCATCTCTTATGGATACAAATGACACTGCAGGCTGGTGCCGGACCCTGTTCTCCATCATTCTCCGCGTCATGTCATCTCTTAGACTGGCAACAAACTGGTCCCTTAGCATCGTTTCGTCCAACTTGACACCATTGGCTTTCTCCTGCGCCCCTGCTGCCTGCTCAAATATCTCATGAAGCCTATGGGCAAACTCACGCACCGATTCCTTTGGCCCTTGGTACGCTGAATAAAATAGCGCCATTAGTTCTTGGGTGCTCCTCGATTCCCCATACACCCTGAGTATGGCCTGAAGCATTGCCTCCAGGTCATTGTCTCTTACTTGTATCCGCAGCTCCCTGCGGACAACTGGGGTTACACTGTCGAGGATCACATCGGCTTGGTCCTCCTTACTCATGTAGCCTGACCTCCATGCAGCTCTAACCTCCCTTGCACAGTCCTCCGCATTTGGCCATGTGCGTTCTCCAAAAGTTCTCACTTTCTTGTGGGTGGGCACCATTATGCACCGCATGCGTTCTGGCTGGGGCAGTGGACCTGCTACTGATCCCTCTGTCGTGAAATATTCTAATCCACATATATAAATTATCAGGTAAATATAAAGCCTAACAAATAAATTCTAATAAAGAAAAGAGCAATGGTAAAATAACAGTGCTGTCACAAAGAATGTACTCGAAATCCCCCTTTGTTTTATGCTTCGTCTGCAAATTGGAACGTTTCCACGTTAAATATAAGCCACTGCATAAATACAAGCGTTTCCACAACACATTAAAACGGGTATTGCATTTCTAAGAAAAACATTGAGAGGCACACTGCGTAATGACCTAAATTAATCCTAACATTAATTATACTACGTTACCAAAACGAACGAACAGATGGACTAAAGGATAGAGAGAAGGGAGAGGCAGAAAGCCGAACACGTGCAACACTAAACACGCGTCGCGCGATACACAATTGCTGCCATCACGCGTGTAAGGCCACAGGCACTAACTTTATTTCAAATCGACAGTGATAAAATTCACTACCCTTCCCAGAGTTAGGTTTTAAAAAACCTGGAAAACGCTTATTAGAAAAGATGACATTAGATGGGTTTACGTTTGAAAACATTACAGTACCCAGACAGCACATCTTCGAAACAGGAGGTAGAAGAAATTGCATATTTTGAACGCAGCCACGTAGCTCTTTTAAATTTGTATATTTGGGTTCCTTAGGGCTTGCTGACAAAGAATATGTAAAACGTTACGCAAATAGTCTAGGAATTACCAAATTATAACCAAAATAAAATAGTGGGGATGCCTGACAGCATGAAATCATTTCTGCTCATAAAATTTTTTTATAACGTGTTTGAAAAAACCTTACGTTACGGAAATAGCCAACCATGTTAACTCCAAATTGATTGGAGCGCAACAAATATAAGACTAAACACGATTGGTCGGACTATAAATACTATCTTGCGTTGTTATGGGAAACGAATAGAAGGGGTACTTTTTTGAAAAGATGTGTGGACGTGGTGTGATTGGTTAGAGCTGCGAATATACACAATTCAGAGCGTTAGTTCGAGACCACTAGTTCAAATAAGCTTGATGAAGCAACAGTGCGTTGAAGCCAGCTCATATTTTGCTAAATAAAAGCCTGGAACATAAGCAGATGGGAATTTGTGCCAGTATTTGTGCCAGAATTCATTGCTAGTCAACGTATCTGTGTATTTCCATGAATTGTGGTAAGCTTGATATATTCAATATCTTTTAATGAAAATTGAATGTAAATTGTTAATTTATGCCTATATATATGTGTAGTTCAGTAGCAAACATGATGTAAAGCCTATAATGCTCCAGCCTGAACAGAAGGTGTCGGAGGAAAGTAAAACTGCATGGAATGGCCAAACAGTACACTGACACCTAGATTATTGATTAGACAGAAATAATGCTGGAATTGCAGAGGCGTAGTAACCATTAGGGAGGGAAATACTGGTATAAAGTATTTCAGATGAAGCTGACAGTTGGCCTAACGCTCTGAACTCAATGTTTGTGATGTATTGTGCTCAGTGTAGAACTAGAGTATCAATTAGTTATGAAGTAGAAGGTACATCCTTCTTGTTTTCAGGGACTGTGGTCTTAACGTTATTGAGCAGCACCTGGTCAGAGCTTTGCTGAATCCAGAGTCGGACAGCATACTCCTTGGTCCATTTAGCTATCAGTGAGGTGTCTCCAGAGCCCAGGGGAGAAATCGAGCAGAGGAGTCTTTTCCTGCCGCCATCACGCAAGATAAGCTGATGTGGCCAGCTGAGCTCAACATTATGTACCCCATCTTAAAATGACAGTGTAAAATATAATTAAGAGGGGAATTTAATTGTTTTAATATCAGGAACTGAGAACATCTCCAATACTAGTTCCAATAAAGACAAACTATTGAAGTCATGATGACAAATACCAACAGAGCTTGAACAAAAACAAAACCAGTATTACCTCATATTACTACTACACAACTGACACACATAGGATACTTTTAATAATATATGTCACTACAATATTCATATTGATAAATTCTGTACATATAACTTGTAATTAAAATTGATTGTGATTCCTGGTTCCCTTTGTATTTGAATCAGGACACATATACATTCATGACAGCAATGAATACATATTGTTATTTGAAAAGTTATCAGTGACTCCTTTAAGATATCCTTTAGAGTGTTATATGTATGTGAGTGTCACAGTGTTGTCAAGTGTGGTGGAATAAATTAAATTGTTTATCTGTCTGTTGTTGTTATGACTTACACTTCATCATACACATACCCTAGACATATAACGTAGTCATCACACTATTCCAGAATAATTCTGACTGAGGTATACATATGTGGCAGCAAGTAAGGTTATATATAATACACTACTCTTATTAGATATATATATATACCTTCACAGCTGATCTCAGTCAGTACAATAAGTCCCCTATAAATATTTATAACCTCTCACTTCACCACATATATTGGGGTCTCGCTCTTGGGATTTTGAATCTTTACCTATTAAAAATAGTGGGGGTAATTCACTTCAGGGAATATAAGAATTAAAAGGTATCCTTGGGTGGAATTAAATAAGGTTGAGCTCACGGTGCCTGTGTTGTCCATTAGATACATATTTAGAGATTGAATTGTTGGTTAGACATTGTATAAATTTACCTGATAGACAATGGCGGACCTGGCCAAATTTCGATCTGCTGCTGTTCAGACTGCAAAAGAGTTAGGATTAGATGGGCAAGTTATGGTTGCCTATGTCACTACGGAATGTGACAAATTTATTGAACGCGAAGAAAGAAGGTTTGAAGCCGAAAGAAAGTTAGAGGATGAAAAAGAAATTAAGAGGTTGCAGATTGAGTCTGAGGCTAAGAAATTGGAAGCAGAAGAAAGAAGATTGACTGCAGAAAGGGAAGAGAAGAAATTAACTGCAGAATTGGAAGCAGAAGAAAGAAGATTGACTGCAGAAAGGGAAGAGAAGAAATTAGCTGCAGAAAGAGAAGACAAGAAATTAGCTGCAGAAAGGGAAGCCGAGTGTGGTGAAGTGGGAAGTTATAAATACTTATAGGGAACTTAGTGTACTGACTGAGATCAGCTGTGAAGGTATCTATATCTATTAAAAGTAGTGTATTATAGATAACCTTACTTGCTACCACATATCTATATATCTCAGTCAGAATTATTCTGGAATAGTGTGATGCTACGTTATGTGTCTAGGGTATGAGTATGGTGAAGTGTAAGTCACAACAACAGACAGATAAACAATTTAATTTAATCCACTACTCTTAACAACACTGTGACACTCACATACATATAACACTCTATGAGAATAGCTTAAAGAAGTCACTCGTAACGGTTCAAATAACAATATGTATTCATTACTAGCATGAATGAATATGTGTCCTGATTCAACTACAAGGGAACCAGGAATCACAATCAATTTAAATTACAAGTTATGTACAGAATGTATTTAATATGAATATTGTAGTGACATATATTATTACAAATGTTCTATGTGTGTCAGTTGTGTAGTAGTAAAATGAGGTAATACTGGTTTTGTTTTTGTTCAAGCTCTGTTGGTATTTGTCATCATGACTTCAATAGTTTGTCTTTAGGGACCAGTATTGGAGATGTTCAAAGTTCCTGATTTTAAGACAAGTAAATTCCCCTCTGAATAGTATTTTTATAAAGTTATTTCAAGATGAGGGGACATAATGTTGAGCTCAGCTGGCCAACTCTGCTTATCTTGAGTGATGGCGGCAGGAGAGGACTCCTCTGCTCGAATTCTCCTCTGGGCTCTGGAGACACCTCACTGATAGCTAAAAGACCAAGGAGTATGCTGTCCGACTCTGGATTCAGCAAATCTCTGACTAGGTGCTGCTCAGTACCATCAAGACCACTGTCCCTGAAATCAAGAAGGATGTACCTTCTACTTCATAACTAATTTATATTTTCTTTTACACTGATCACAATACAGCACAAACATTGCGTTCAGAGCGTTAGGCCAACAGTCAGCTTCATCTGAAATACTTTATACCAGCATTACCATCCTTAATGGTCACTACGCCTCTGCACTTCCAGCATTATTTCTTTCTAGTCAATCATCCAGGTGTCAGTGTACTGTTTGGCCATTCCATGCCGTTTTACTTCTCTCCGACACCCTCTGTCAGGCTGGAGCATTTTAGGCTTTACCTCACGTTTGCCACTGAACTACACATATATATACAGGCATAAATCAACAATTCACATTCAATTTTCATTAAAAGATATTAAATGGTTCAAGCTTACCACAATTCATACGAATAACACAGATACGTTGATTAGCAATGAATTCTGGCACAAACTGGCACAAACTTCCATCTGCCTATGTTCCAGGCTTTTATTGAGCCAAATATATGCTGGCTTCAACGCACTGATGCTTTATCAAGCTATTTTAAACAAGTGGTCTCGAACTAACGCTCCCAAGTGTGTATATCAGCGAGACTGGCCAATGAGCCACGTTTCGACAAGTGTTTGAAAAAATGTTATCTTTTCCCGTCTCCCCTAACAACCAAGATAGTATTTATAGCCCGACCAATCGTGGTTAGGCTTTCATTTGTTGCGCTCCAAACAATTTGGAGTTTACATGGTAGGCTATTTCTGTAACGTAAATTTTTTTCAAACACGTTAAAAAAAAATCTTATGAGCAGAAATGATTTTATGCTGTCAGGCACCACCAATATTTTATTTTGGGTATAATTTATTAATTCCTGGACTATTTGCGTAACGTTTTACATATTATTTGTCAGCAAGCCCTAAGGAACCCAAAAATACTAATTTAAAGGAGCTACGTGGCTGCGTTCAAAATATGCAATTTCTTCTACCTCCTGTTTGGAAGATGTGCTGTCTGGGTACTGTTATGTGTTCAAACGTAAACCCATCTATTGTTATCTTTTCTAATAAGAGTCTGTTATGATTTATAAACCTAACTCTGGGAAAGGGTAGTGTATTTTATCACTGTCCGTCTGAAAAAGTTAGTGCTTGTAGACTTACACGCGTGATGCCAGCATTTGTATATCGCGCGTCGCGTGTTGCATGCGTTCCTGATTTTCAGCCCTCCCCTCTCGCTATCCTTTTGTCCATCTGTTCGTTCGTTTTGGTAACGTAATATAATTAATGTTAGGATTAATTTAGGTCATTACGCAGTACGTCTCAATGTTTTTTCCAAGAAATACAGCACACGTTTCATTGAAGAAAGCGGGTAATAATACAGTAAGCTTTTATATCAACGTGAAAGCGTTACAATTTGCAGACGAAGCAGAAAACAAGGGGGATTTCGAGTACATTCCTTGTGACAGCAATGTCATTTTACCATTGCTCTTCTCTTTATTAATTTTATTTGTTAGGCTTCATATTTACCTAATAATTTATATATGTGGATTAGAATATTTCATGAAACCTCCCCTCTTAAAACAGACATTATATGTCAGTCCTTTATTCTATATACACATAGAGAAATTTATTATTATTTCTGGGGTTTACGGTGATTCTCATCACACGGATGGCGGCTTAAAAAATCCGCTCCCAGATTGGTTTTTCCAGATATATATTCAATGCTAAAATTATATGGAGCCAGAAGCAAAGACCATCGGAGTAACCTAGAGTTCTCATGCTTAGCCTGTGCTAAAAACGATAAAGGTTTGTGGTCAGTTTGCAACTTAAATGCCTTCCCATATAGATAAATATTGAATTTCTTTATTGCCCATATTACTGCAAGACATTCTTTTTCGCTAGTTGAGTAGTTGATTTCAGCTTTATTCAACTTTCTGCTAGCATATGCCACTGGGCTTAATTCCCCATCCAATGCATCTGATTTCTGTAGTAGAGTTGCACCTAACCCAATATTACTTGCATCCGTCCTTACTATGAATTCTTGACTTAAGTCAGGTAATTTCAAAATGGGTTTACTTGTGAGCTTTTCCTTCAATTCTTGGTAAGTCATTTCACATTGTGGTGTCCATGTAAAGCGATCTAGAAGTCCTTTACGTGTCAATTCCGTTAAAGGTGCACATATGGAATTAAAGTTTTTGATATACTTCTGGTAGAAACCACATAATGAGACAAAGGATCTCACGTCCTTCTTGGTTTGTGGTCTCGGGGCTTTCTGTAGTTTCTCTAAATTCTTTGGGTCAGGGGTCATGTTTCCCTGATAAACTGTGTGTCCCAAAAATTCCAATTCTTTACAGCCAACGCAACATTTGGTTGGTCGGGCTGTTAAATTTGCCTCCCTAAGTCGATCAAACAGCATGTTCAGAGAGTCAATGTGTTCCTCAAATGTTTCTGTTGCTATAAGGATATCATCCATAAAAATTGTTATACAGGGATTATTCAGAGGATCCAATAATTTTCTCATCATTCTAGAGAAGACACTAGGCGCATTCTTCAATCCAAATGGCAATCTGTTAAACTCATAGTGTCCTTCTGAGGTACTAAAAGCTAGGTATGGTCTAACCTCAGGCTTTACTGGAATCTGATAGTATCCTTTACTCAGATCCACTTTTGAGAAATATTTAGCTTTATTTAGTCTGGCAAACAGCTGATTTGTATCCGGCAATGGATCCACCTGTCCTTCTGTAATAGCATTCAGTCTCCTGTAATCTATACAGAGTCTATGTTCTCCAGAGGGCTTCCTTAAGAGTACCACCCCGGAACTATACGAAGACTCACTGTGCGAAATAATTCCTTCCTTCAATAGATAGTCTATCTCTTCCTTCAAAGCTTTTTCCTTAGCAAACGGAATCGAATATGGTTTCATACAGACAGGTGTGGAGTCTATGAGTTTCATATCATATTCCAATAGGTTTGTATGCCCTGGTCGGTCTGTTAACACCTCTGCATGATTATTTAGAACCTGTTGCACTCTCTCTTTCTGAGTTTTCGTTAAATGTGTACTGATTTTCACCTGTGCTGCTGTCTCACAGGGGTGTAATGGATATTCAAATGATGAAAGTGGTTCCTTTTTCATCTCCATGGCGATGGACAAGGTCAACAAGTGTGTCTCTTCCTGATGTTCTCTTTCCAAATATTTCTTCAGGAGATTCACTTGATAGATTTTTTCTTTCCCCTTCTTATCTATCTTATAATTTGTTCTAGACACCTTCTCTAGAACTGTATATGGACCCTGCCATCCAATTTGTAACTTATTCTGACTCCCGGGCAAAAGAAGCAGTACCTTCTCTCCCACAGCCAAATTTCTGTCTTTCGCCTTCCTGTTATAATAGGCAGCATGTTTCTTCCTGGCTTGTTTCAAATTTTCATTGGCAAGTTCCAGCCAGTTTTTAAACGAGTGGTCAGCTCATTCACATATTGGTATGAAGATGTAATGTTTTCCTCTGCCTTTTCATCAGTCCACGTTCTTAACAAAGCTACATATGGACCTTTAATTGTGTGGACCTATTTGTCCATGCACCGGTATGGTCTCTTCCACTCGAAGCTTTATAGTGATGATTTTTTCCTCTCCCAGAATTATCATTCACAAAACGACCGCTACCCAATTTTTCCTTTTGGGGCTTTCTCCCCTCTTAAAATTCCTTGATGAATCTCCTCAGTTTGTTTAAGTCCGATTGAGTAGGATGAAATTTTTTCAATTTTTCGGGCTTATCACTGGCGTAAGAGTGGTCAGAGGTAAGACATAATTTTGCACTAAGAACTGCGAATTAAGACATCGAACTTGCACTTCTCGCATTCAGTGGCCATTTGTTAAAAACCAGTTCTTTTAAAGTGATTTGACCAGCTTCTTACTGTCCCGTGAAAAGGAAAAAAAAAAAATACGGGGCACTCTTTCAACATTCCAATTGGTTTTGGGTCCCACTTTAATCAAATTTATGTATTGCACTTTTATTGATTCATGGCTGCTTGATTGTGTAATCGTACCCTAGTGTTGACAAGAGGTGGCAGTAATTCAGTTGAAGGCTCGTCTGTTTCCGTGGCGTCGACAGGGTGCATGTGTTGCGCGTGTCTGATTCACCCATGTGGTTCCCACTCGTTCGGTGCGTGGTCGTGAGGGTTCTCTCCTTGATCGAGTTGGTCTATTGTACTTCTCAATTTTTTCATTACTAGTAGTTGTTTCACAATACTGTCCACACATTCTTATATTGCGTGGTTGGGATGAGTGTCTGACACAATTATATTCACCCTATGTATTAGTGGTGTTGCAGCCACGCTTTTGAGATCGGTTGGGTGTCGAGTTCGGTGGTGGCGGTGTGTACAGGTAGAGGGTTAGCACGGATTTCTCATGGTCCCGATTTCTGAGGGGTTTCTGGGGTTTCACAGATTGATCGTTGGTATTTATGGCTCTTGTGGTGTTAACAATTATTTTAATGTGAGGATCCTTGTCCGTGTATTAATCTTTTTGGGGGATAGATTGTTATTGGTTGAGAAGGATGAAAGTAGTACCAGCTGAGTGTGATCTGAGGGAGTGGAGAGTGGAGGGTCACAGAGTATGTTCGAGTTGGGTTGGTCATGTGGGAGGGTTAGCTTGTTTGTAAGCGATAGTGTTGGGGTGGACTCCAGTTGTGTTGTTAAGTAGTAGTTTGTTTGTTACCGGCGGAG
>JAMPIV010012786.1:0-35470 GCA_024509875.1 Oreohelix idahoensis | reverse complement strand
AAAGAGATATACTACTCAATGGACATAGTAAGGCCCACAGGTAGACATTAAGTACAAAGGGAAGAACGAGGACATAAATAATAAACCTGAGATTTCGCCTCGAGTATTAGCGGGCGTACGAAAAAAAAAAAAAAAAAAAAAAAAGCCTGGAACACAAACTAGAAAATGCCAGCTAAATTGTAAGCTCTCTTCTTTCATGGTCATTAGACAATACATCGGGACACCAAAGATCTAGTTACTCTCGTTAGTTTCTCACATCTGACACATGGCTTATTTCTCTAAGAGCTCACACGTGTGAACGTCTGGAAATCATTTTGGAAATCTCTCAGGCCAGTTGTCTTCTGGTCTACCTGAAATTCTCATTTCACAAACTACGAATGCTCAAACTTGTGAACATTTTCTTATGAATGTCCTCTTCAGCCAAATCATCTGGCCCTATTTTTCATCACCTGAAGCGATGCAGCATACATTTAAAGTGAAAAAACCTCTGTGCTCAGGGACTTTTCAATCTTTCAAACATGTGTTTTTGAGAAAACTCAGAACAATCACTCAGTTGGCTTGGCAACTTTCATACCCCTTTGTTCAAAACAGCATAAAAACTTGACACACTCTAGCATTTACCAAAACCACAAGATAAGGGACATGAACCAATGTAAAAACATGGTTCAGTTTTTCACGTAACCACCAATCAAATGATAACTGTGTGCTAAAAAGGTGCCCCTCACACCTTACAGTGACTCTTTTGGATTATACTTAGTTTTATCAAGAAAAAGTAAAATCGTACTTTCATCTTTGTCATCATTTCCCTTTCTGTTCTTTATGGAGCATGCAACTGGCGCTCTTACAGAAAACTTGCATCAAAGTATTCATGTGTTCTTGCCGTGGTGTTTATGTAGTAATTTGTTTTACATAATAAGGTTACTAGCCCCATGTGTAAACCACATGTTAGCCGCCTCCTGCGACATGAGGTAGCAGTAGTCCTGCTCTTTCTGCTATGCTTGGGTCGGCACTTTTCAAAACTATGAATTAAACACAATTTCTCAGTAAACAATGTTTAACGTTTTAACAGACGTGATATTAATACTGCCTCAACAAAACAGTTGTAGCTCTGAATATTTTATCTGTGCTTGTAATTTATGTACTGGGTGAATAACACTACCGACTTCTGAAACAGCATGATAGAAATAATACATTTTGTTTCCTAAAATAAACAGAACAGTTTTTCTTTTTGCTGACTAGCAGAAATTGCCACATGGGAGTGAAGTGTTAGAGACTTCACCATACCATGTCCAGCTTTTTTTAAAATGAGATATTCTAAGTGTTCAGCTGTTAGGGTGCAGACTGATGAAATTTAAGTCTAGATTCAGCCTAAATTACCAGCTGGGAATTAAAATAAGAAAATCAGTATAAATCATAATTTTCCAATTACATAACAATCAAATGATGAAAATAATGGTACTTGCAGCCTTTATTAATAACAGCAAAGTATGTACAAAACAGGCCTTAATTTACATAAGCTTCTAGATTATTTCATAACTGCAAAATTGTCCAAAAACCACTTTTACTGTAGGGATAAAGTGAAGCAATAAAAACAATATGTATAATAATTAAAATTGTTTTTTTTAAGTCAATTAGAAAAAAAAAGAAAACTCATTAGGGCTGCCATTAACAATAGTATGGGCCCATAGGGGCTATCCATAAAAGACATCCACAGGAGTGGGTGGAGGGAGGCGTATGTAAAAAGTAGACAACAGTGGACATGGGGGGACGGTGGTATTTAAGTTGAAAAAGGATGTCCAATTCACGAACCACATGGCAACTCTCACTCACATAAAAATCTATCAAGAGTAACAAACCCTCTTATTTTCGAAAGCTTCTTACTGTCCAGCTAAACCCAAATAAACATTCTTCAGATTTGTCCCTCTTGCCAGGCCTTCCAATCCTTCTGGACTCAAAATCTCTAATACAAAGAGGTTTTATCTTCTATTCTCGTGTTCTCTGGAAAAAACAACCTTAGTATATTAACTCTCTGGGAACCGACATCACAATTATTGTGATTTCATAATTAGATTTTTAAGTATAGGTAAGTGATAAAAAAAATTTAAGCTTATGTGTTTAATCAAGACCATGTGGAGTGGACGTCAACAAGGTGGGAGGGGTCAATCAAAAGTGGACAGAGGTGGACATGGGGGAGGGAAGGGTAAAAAAATTCCAGAATTTTGTGGACATCTTTTATGGATGGCCCAATATCATGAAATGTTGTCAATCCCATATAAAAATATGGTTCCCAAACAGTGCTATGTAAATACAAGGATGTTTGTTTCACTAAACTGTAAATATTATTTTTGTTGGTATTTTCTTCAATTAAGCAAGATGGTCATTCTTCTAAAGCAGGTTTAATCAAAATCATAGTTAAACATATTTTAATAATGGGAAATACTATGCAATGAGCCACTGCAAAATTTTATAACAGGAAGCGGACTCAAAGATTGAAATTTCATAAAATGCAGTGATTCACTGCTAAAATGTTTTATAACAGCGGGCACTTGCGAGATAGTACAAGGGCTCATGATAGTGCAATGAGCCATTACAAATGTATCTAACATCAGGTGGGCTAATGTTAATCAGAATCGACGTCACTGCACTCTGGGCAAACCCATAGGTGCTCAGTCTCCCTCAGCAAATGTCAAAGGGTATGAATGCTAACTGTTCCTGTTGCGCACTGGTTGTATACATGGTGGATGCGTCCTCTCATACCTCCATCCCTGCTGGTCTTACTTTTGATGCCAAATTCCAGCAGTCTTAGCCTTGATGATTAATCGATTGCAGCGTCATTCTCTAAAAGGCGATCATGAATTGCCTTCAGTATTTCTCTCTTATCCATGTCCATGGGTGCTCTTGAAGCTAGTCTGTCAGCTCTTTCATTGCTATGTCCAACCATTTTGGACCTTTTGAAGCATGGATTGTGAGTCTGATACAATAACTGCCTTTGTTAATAAAGTCTCAGGTGGGCTCAAATATTAAAACTCGAAGATGCACCTTGGTAGTTTTTATAGATGACTCACTGACCGGAAACACTGTGATACTGTACTGTAATTTATTTTTTCAAAAGGCCCCATGTCTCTTCTCTTTGCATTATTTACACTATTTCTAGGAGGGATTACGTGTAATTTACCCCATGTTTCTTCTCCTTCTAGTATTTTCGTTTTTTCATCTTCTCTATGAATAGTAGTGGAGTTTAGTCTTGTTTTGTAGGGAATTTATTGCAGTTTTTTTCTGTAGGGATGACGGTTAGGTTAAGTGCAGATTTGCACCAGGGTTCTTCTCTTTAAAGCGATTGCGTGCAACTAGACGTATTTTCGGGATTTAAATAATTGCGGTCATTTTTGTTTTATTAAGCAGTAGAGGGCTGAGCATTATTTCCCGATGGTTAGAAGATCATTCGATACTCCAGTACATTCTTTGTTTAAATGGGGGATGGGGGTAGTGACCTTTACCCATGTACGTAATACTGGCGAGCAGTAACAGTATGAGTCAGAGTTGTTTAAAATTTTGATTGGCCGAGGTCAAATTGTATTGAAATGCAGCGCGATCATTGGGCTTAGAACAAAGGCACGCAATGATGTCAGTGAGAGCAGCGTGGGGGTTTTTGATTATATATACTCACGTAGATTCATAGCCAGGTCTCTCTGATGAAAAATTGCCAGCCGGGTAACCATAGTCAATTTTCGATTGCTCTTTAAGTGGGAAATTCGAATTGGGTAAGCCATAAGTTATTAGCGTGGTACTTTTATTTGATTTTAATAGAGTCCTAGCCGATCAGTAAGTTTTCTTGGGAAGTTAATTTTAAAGCTCAAATTTAACGTGTAGGGCCATCAATTATGTTCTTAGAGAAAGTATTGAATGTAAGAGGTCCATATAATTCTTTCTAGAAGGAATAGCAGTATCTAGGAGGAACTAAGAGTTGAGATACTAAGGGCGTGCTTGTATTATTTCACAGACGATGTGTGGAGAAACCCGCATCTCTGATTTATGTTAATTTATAGAATATTCGGGAGCGCGTGTATGGTATTTCATTGAGAGTATAATTCTGATAAGTTACACAGATATACACAGGAGTGGAGTTGTGAAATTGTAAGCACGTGGGTGCTGTTATTTAATGAATATTAATTCGGGACGATATTCAGAGGGATGAGGAGGAGCAAAGTAACTTTGTGAGAATGCGGGAGCACGTGTTTGTAACTACGGGGTTTTAATTGATAACCTGGTTTTGTGTATAACTTTTGGCAGTATGTATATGCTAGCATAAAAGGGTATACGTTATTTATTGTGCATTGTTGTACTGTGTAATCAGAAGACGAGAGACGAAATTTTATTTCTGATAAAGGAATAATTGTTTATTACATTTTGAGATGTGATTAATTTTTCGGAACGGGAATTTAATGATTCCTAGAGAGGTCTAATTTTATTTTGGTGTTGATCATTTTAGTAGTAGTAGCCCAAAGTATTTTTAGACAGGTAGGCCCTCAGTGAAAAATTGTTGTGACTCGTGGCTAGCCATGCAGAACCATAGGATTTATGTCAGCCGGTCTGCGAGTTGATTACCAGACCGAGGTATTACCTGGGTGATGTTTACTTTGGAATCGGGTAGAGAAAAGAGAAGGGAGTTGCGTGGGGGAGCTGACTTTTTGGGGCATAAATATTATGTAGTTGCTGGAGCGGGAATAAACAGGGGTGTTAGGAAGTAAGGGAGATAGATGTTAAAGACGTGTTAAGTTGATGTGTGGTATAATTGTTGTACTGTTTGTCCCACAGCAAAACGGTTTCACGGCACGCAAGTAAGGGCGCCAGTTTGACCTTGCAGCTTGCCAAGAAAGATCATTCTTCTCAGGAGTAGAAGAGATGAGGCAACGCCAGAGGCGAAAGAGAAATGGTGACGCGGTAGTACCGGCGCCAAACCAGTGGGCATCAGAAGGAACGAAGCAGTTCTCTTTGCAGTGAAGTCCCCATGCTTCAGCGGGAACGTGTTCATCATTTAAATCTCGAGCTCTAAGCTCGATATACCAACTCCAAAGGAGGCACAACGCCTGGAGGTTGGGTTTGTGTAAATTTGGCCATAATAACGCAGTATCCAGCCCCTAGTTGTCAGCTACAGAATTGTGGAGGGAAAGAGGGTTACAATACCTTCTACAGATGTTAGGGCAGAGAGACAGAGTTCAGTGTGGTTTTGTTTAATCTTAACTTCTTTCCCCCATACAGGTGTAACTTGTGGGTGAAGGGTTGGGTTGATGATAAATCATTTTTAACGGTGCTTGATTGTAATTCAAGTGTGCTTACAATCACTTTATTTCTTTGACATGTATTTGATTTTGTGTGTGTAAATAAACTTTAAACTGTAGTCTGGATCAGTCACTTTATTTACGTACAGTAGCTATATGTTGTCTGTATCGTGGTGTATGTGATCTTAAGTAACCTTATCCCCTTAGGGTAGTTAGAGGTGGTTGAGGCTATAGCTATCTAAGACGTCCGGAGTGGCGAGGGAGAGTCAATCTTGGTTCTCAACCCTCGGAGCCCATAGTTTCAATTTTTCACTATCATTTTCATCTAAATCTATTTTTTTCAGTCTTTCTCATACTAGGATCTTGTCTATACACTCAGACACACTCTAAACTTAAATCCACTTCGTGACAAACACGACACTAACATCTGACATAAGGAATTATCAAACAAGTCCCCTATCAACCATTCTTCATAATGTAAGCTCAAGAAAATGTCTTATAGATTTTGTTATAATTTTGTACAGCACCTGTCCAAATTTACATTCCAAATAACTAAGAATAGAAAATACAGAATTTGAATCATGATAATACAGATGGGGTTAATCTGCCTAATCTGATTTACTGCTAACTTGTACTTTCTGCACAAGAAAATGCCAGCCGTTACCACTTTAGACTTCTCAATGATCAAATTTTACACTGTTTCTTTGACACTGCCATCACTCTTGCAAATATTCAAAGAACTCCTGTCAGCAAAGCTACTGTAAAAGTAATATGTATGACACAACAGAACAGCTCCGGCCCATCTTTCCATTCAGTTTCTTAATGCTTGAAGCCTGCAAAATTAGAACAACTCATAGTCAGCAAAACAGTGACAGCAGTTAATGCTGTACATTAATGAGAATGAATCTTTACTGGTAAATGGTTTTCTTCTCTCCTTTTTTTTTCCCTTCTTTTTCTCCAAACATTTTTAACAGCTTAAAATTCTAGAATATAAATTTTTTTTTCAATCTTTGCCTTACAGTCGCAACAGAGTGCAACCAGCAGAAGGGTGATGTGCAATGTTGTTGCTTTCAGCAACTTTGACCCTAAATCCAGTGGCCTTCATAAATCTCCCTCTATTCTTAAAACCGAGGGAGGGGGGGGGGAACTTTCAAATTATGTCCCACCATCAGTTTGCTCTTTAGAGCTTAGATATCTAGTTAAAAGCTAAGACCACTAACCTTCTGCCCATATAGCTCCAGGGGTGGGGTTGTCTCCGAAGAGGTGAAGAAAGAACAGGACTATGGCACCCTCAGACACAGCGGCTAACATGAGGTTGTGCATGAGGCTGGCAACCTCATCATGTCAAACAAATTAGTACAGAAACCATCATGACGAGAGCATGTGAATGTTCTGTGCAAGCTTCCTGAAAAGGAACCAGCTGCAATGGCAGCTCCATGCTTCAGATGGAGTGTGACGAAAGTACTGAGATTCTGTCTTTCAAATGGCCCAGGTCTTTTTCTCCTTGCATTTTGTTCACTATTTTTGGAGGGATTACAGAAAAATCCTTCTCCATGTTTCTTCTCCTTCTATTATTTACGTTTTTTTTTCAAGATGAGATCAGGATGGAGTTTGATCTATGTGTTTAGAATGGGGGTGTAGGGAATTGGACAGTATTTTTCTAGAAGGAAGATTATAGAGGCTAGATCAGGATTTGCACCAGTGTCCTTTTTTTAAAGATATTGCGTGGCCATATACGCATTTTTCGGGAGTTAAATTATTTGCGGCCATTTTTGGTTCATTGCCACTAGAGGGCTGAGCTTATTCCCGTTTCTTTGTCTAAAACTCAGGTACGTTGCATCAGCATGATCTAAGGTTCTGATTGGCTGAGAGCTAACTGCAGTTGAAATGCAGAGCTCCCATTGGCTTTAGAACCACGCCGCGCATATGACGTCATGAAGTCGGCGCGTGGGGGGTCTTGATTATAAAAAGGCCTATATTTCATAGCCTCTTTCTCTTTTAATGAAAAATTGCTAAGCCGGTTGCCAGAGTCAAGTCGATTGCCTTCAGTAGGACATTCGAGATTTGGTAAGCATGAATTTTTGCGTGAGGACTTTATTTAATTTTTCTAGTCCTAGCCGATCATTTAAGTTTCTTTGGGCAGTTTAAGTTTAATGTTAATTCTCATCGCCAGAGCCATCAAATACGATCTTAGTGATAGACTTGAAACTTTATAGGTCCATTTAATTCCTTGTTGAAGGAATAGCGGCATGGTTTAAAAGTTGAGATATCACCGCTTTGTATTATTGCAAAGTAGGTCGGGAGAGAAACCCGCATCTCTGGTTTATGAATTTACAGAATGACGGGAGCGTGTGTATTTGGGATTTTATTGAGAATGTATTGCTGCATGTTATTTATATTATAGTACACATCTATCTGTGGACGGGAGTGAAAGAGGCGTAATTTGTAAAGCACGTGAGCGCGTTGGTTACGGTATATTTATTGATACGATGTTCAGAGGGACGAGGGGGAGAGAAGCACGTGGTCATAAAATTGTAACCACGTGTTTGTAACTACTGAGATTTAATTGATAACCATTATGTATAACTTTTGACGGCATGTAGATGCTAGCGTAAACAGGGTTATAGGTTATTGATTGTGCTTTGTTATTCTGTGTATTCAGAAGATGGAGATGAAATTTATTTATGTTAAGGGAATAATATTTTATTTCAATTTTGAGGTGATTAATCATACTGACGGGAATTTTAGGAATTCCTAGAGAGGGCTAGTTTTATTTTGTATTAATCCTTACGGCATTAGTGTCAGCGTAAGAAGTAGGCCACAGTACGTCTGCCCAGACGGGCCAGTGAAAATATTGTTGTTGCTCGTAGTTAGTCAGGCAGAACCTGGGTCAGACGGTCTGCGGTGTTGTATTACCGGGTGATGTTTATTTTGGCTCGGAGAGAGAGAAGAGGGGGAGTTACGTGTTGAAGAGTAAGGAAGTTAATTGTTATTTGTACTAGAGTATTAACGTTTTGTTTAGCTGTTGTTTTTGCTTTTGTCTGAACAGCAGGTACCGGCTTTTTGTGGGGAAGAGCAGAATTTTTGATACCTCAAAATTTCTCCCACGGCACAGTGGTGGCGTTCGCAGACACCCAAAGTCTCGCATGAATTGCCAGTGGTGGAAGGAGAGGAAGAAAATACGTTTTCCCAGCCAGGGGAAGACATTTTCCAGCGAATAGGATTTTTTTTGTGGATAAATCCTGAGCTCTGACGCTCATTCGGTTACACACGCAGATTTGGCATGCTGCCCGCGTTGTGGTAATTTTATGTTCGCTTCTTCACGGCCATAATAAAGCCGACGGCCCAGTTATAGGTACTCGGGCAGGTAATTTCAGAGTGGTAGAAGTCAGCTACAGTTCCAGTCCAGAATCCAGTGGGGTTCTGTTAAACCTCAGTCATCAATTCCAGAGTTAGTGGAGAGAGAGAGGGTAAACATTCTCTCTACTGAAGTCAGCACAGATAGGCAGAACTGTTAGTTTTGGTGAATCATAGCAGAGGACAGCTGCTGAAGTTTAGAGGTGCAGTTAGTTGTGTTCAGGAGATTCCAGGATAGGCTGTGTAGAACCGAAGTCTGTGCAGAGATTGTGTAGTCACTTCGCAGTCGTTCCAGCTATCAGTGGACTTAGAGTTAGAGTTAGAATTTAGAACAGCTAGTTTGGAGTGTAGGCGACATCAAGTGCAGTGTAGTTCATTTCAGTTAACCTTACCTTCTTTTTCCATACAGGTTGCAATTGTGGGAGAAGGGTTGGGGTTGATGCATTTTTAACTGTGCTTGATTTTGTTTCAGGTGTGCATCCTCGCACTTTATGTATTTGACATGTATATGAGTTTGTTTATAGGTGTATAATAAACTTGTATAAATTGTAGCTGGCATCAGTCATTTCCTTTAAGTACAGTAGCTATATGTTGTCTGTATCTTAGTGTTTGTGAATCTTGATATAACCTTATCCCCTTAGGGTAGCTAGAGGTCGTTGACAACTATAGCACGTAAGACGTCCGAAGTGGCGAGGAAAGAATCAACCTCGGTTCTTAACCTCGGAGCCAATAGTGTCAACTGTTCACATTTCACTATCATTTTCTTCAAAATCTAATTTTCCAGTCTTCCTTCTCACTAGTGTCTTGTCACTATAGGTAGACAGTCTCTAGTCCTAAATCCATTTCGTGACAAAGTGGGGGCTCGTCCAGGATCATCTTTGTTGGGATCAATTCTAGATTCATAAATTGTCTCTGAAGAAAGTTCTGGAAATAGATTTCTTAAAAATCCCCTAGACGTGAGCTATATTAAGACTGATCCAGCTATAGTTTTTTTTCCACAGGTTGTAGTCAGTTTAGATGTTAGTTGTCGTAAGGTTGTTTATGACTTAGAGGTAATTGATGGCTAATCTAATTTTTTTCTTGACAGGAAAGTAAATTCGGGTTTTGGGTAGCTGGATAACTTGAATTTTTTTCAGGTAGTTATTAGTCAGACTTGGTGTAAGTCTGAGTGCGGGTTTTTGCGACAGCATATTCCTAGTAGGTAACAGTAAATTTTTCTTGTTCCTTTTTTTGTCATTTCCCCTCGTGGTGAGTTACTGCTGATTTGTCAGGTAAGATGGCTGAATTGGTCAAGCTACTTACTGCATGGAAGGACGCAGCTAAAAGCATGGGAATGAATGAGGCCGAGACTAGGGCTTACATTATGAGGGAACAGGACCGGCAGACGGAGAGAGAGAAAAGGGAAGCGGAGAAAGAAGAGAGGGCCCGACTGGCAGAGATGGACCTGCGTAAATTGCTCACAGCTAAAGGGATTATATCATCATCATCATCATCATCATCACCTGCGTAAATTGGAAGCGGAGAAAGAAGAGAAGACCCGACAGGCAGAGGAGAGAAAAGCAGAGAGGGAAGCCCAGGAGAAGATAGCACAGAGGGAAGCCCAAGAGAGGGAGAAGGCAGCAGAGAGACAGCATGAACTTGCCCTGCGTTCACTGGAACTGCAGTACCGATCTTCGGAAGGCAGTTCGGCTAACGGAGATTCTCCCGGAGCAGGGGCGACAGACACCTCAGGAAATGGAGGACCCCGGATGGCAGCCATGAATTTTCCGATGGACTCTTTTCCTAACGGGAATGAGAAAATTGAGGTATTTTTAGAAAAATTTGAACGGATGGCAAAGGCATACGGGCTGGATGATAGTCTTTGGTGTCTCAAATTATCTCAATCTCTAAGAGGACATGGGTATGAGGTCTATAGCAAGATGCTGGTAGATGACCAAGGTAACTTTGAGGCACTGCGGAACGCCCTGTTACAGCGATTCCAATGGACTCCCCGGAAGTGCCAAACAATGTTTCAGGAAAGTCGACTGGAGAAAGGAGAAAGTTTTCCCCAGTTCGCAGAGAGGCTGAGGAATTACCTCACTCGCTGGAGAGAGTTGTCGGGTTTGGCTAAATCTTTTGAAGGATTGGAAGAATTAGTTCTGTGCGAACAGATAAAGGCCAACATGTCTCCGGACTTAAGGAAGTACCTGGCGGAGCAGGGCGCCCAGCAACTGGACCAGATAATTCTATTTGCAGAAAGGTTCCAGACGGCACAGGCCGAAGTACTGGGACAGAAAAGAAAACACCCTGACCTGCCAGCCCCGGACAAAGGAGCATCTTCATCGCAGTCGCCTTCCTCTTCAGCTCAACAGCAGCAAGGGCCGTCTCGCAAGGAGCTCCCTCCCAGTCATAACATGCGCTCCCAGCCGCCTAACAGAACACAGGGGCCGACTTCTCATGAACCCGTCAGGAACCGGGGAGATAATGAGAGATATTGTAGGTTCTGTCGGACTACTTCTCATTGGACAACACGGTGCCCAAACAAACAACCCACTCATCAGGTGGCTTGTTTAAGGCCTGTGAGGGTGAAACAAGGGAAGAAGTGGAAACCCTTCCCGTCAGAGAAGTTGTTTTCCAACAGCGGGCCAGCAGAAGTGAACGGGACTGAGACTACATGCTTATTTGACAGCGGGCTTACATACCCCAGCATAGTCGCCCGACATCTGGTGAAGCCCTGGCAGATGACCAGAGAAAAAGTGAATATTGGTGGAGTTTTAAGGAAAGGGACTTCACAGTGCTTTCCGGTAGCCAATATTGAGGTGAAATGTAAGTTCGTGTCTGGCACCATCAAGGCAGCTGTAACGGCTCAGCCGGCCTATGACTTCATTCTCAGTAACCCATATTTAGTTTTGGGGAACCCGACCACACCGATCCTTGCTGATGCAAGGGGGCCTACTGCAGGCCAGATAAGTGAAAAAGGAGAACCCCTAATTCACAGAGCCCCGAGGGAGCTCAAACATAGCTGTCGTGCCAAGGAGAGGTGCAACGCCTCTGACGACAGTGATATGTTATTTGCAGAGGCAAATTCGCCCGCCAGCCCTGTTCAGCCAACCGGCCAAACAGTGGTGACGACGCCTCTGATTCAGGAAGTACACTCTTTGTTGTCGGGAATTAGGCCCCCGATGGTATTAGCTCCTTCAAGTGAGGGACATACTGACAAGAGCGGTATTTCATATGTCAACGACCAGCGCCATCTTCATAGGGCACAAGATAGCGGTCTGAGCGAGCATATAGTTCCAACCAGCCCTGGAGCCCCATCCGACCAGCACTTTACTCAAACGGAGGAGGACAGTGATCTGAGTATCCGTTTGCCTATAAACGGAGATGGGCCCCACAACTCTCGTATCTCGTTTACAGGAAACGACTCTTGTAACGAGGAGCCTGAAAAATTGGCTATATTTTCCAATTTGTTTCAAGGAACATTGGAACCAGTCACTGAGAGCTTTATCTCAGATTCTCCGCGATCTAACGGGATCTTAAACCGTCAAGTGTCACTGCAGGACACATTCCAACTGACGCCAGCAACTCTCGACGGGGAGGGCAAGGTTGAGAATTTTCTTAGAACCAGAGTTTTAGACGGAGGACTCTCTGGAACTATACGGGCATCTCACAAACTTTCCAGGCCAGGAATTAGTGAGGGAAACTGCCTTATAACTTCGCAAGGAGCGATTTTGGAGAGCTCTGTCCCGCTTCAGATTGGTAGGGGAAGAGCGAGTCCAGAACCACTGCCAGGGACAGATCTTACCTACCTTTCTCCAAAGGTAGAAGCTATTGAGATCAGTGAGGATCCAATAGACACCCAGCAAGAAATCGGAGGCTCTACACCAGAGGAACCCGAGACGTTGCATCGTTCTCGCACGGTACCAGCAGTCACAAACCCGCTGACGCGCAGCGAGGAAGTCGCCATCGCCAGGTCGCCACAGCGCCCGCCGGTCACATCAGCTGACCAGAACAGCCTTTTGACGGTCATAGCAAGGGAAAGTTCAGACCCGCCATTAGACGGCACAGGTCTGAAGAGAGATCAACTCTCCCAACGGAGCATAGGAGCTCATTCTAGGAGAGGAAGAAGGAGGAAACGCAAAAGAGGAAGGTCGAAGAACACTGAATAGGAGGGGTAAGGACAGACAGCCTTGTAGACAGAGTTAAGGGCCAGTGTGAAACACAGAGATTTCAGTAATGAGATCGATGCTCAATCTTCGAAGGTGGGAGTGATGTGACGAAAGTACTGAGATTCTGTCTTTCAAATGGCCCATGTCTTTTTCTCCTTGCATTTTGTTCACTATTTTTAGGAGGGATTACAGAAAAAATCCTTCTCCATGTTTCTTCTCCTTCTATTATTTACGTTTTTTTTTTCAAGATGAGATCACGAGGGAGTTTGATCTCATCTGCGTTATGGTTTGATTTATGTGTTTAGAATGGGGGTGTAGGGAATTGGACAGTATTTTTCTAGAAGGAAGATTATAGAGGCTAGATCAGGATTTGCACCAGTGTCCTTTTTTTAAAGATATTGCGTGGCCATATACGCATTTTTCGGGAGTTAAATTATTTGCGGCCATTTTTGGTTCATTGCCACTAGAGGGCTGAGCTTATTCCCGTTTCTTTGTCTAAAACTCAGGTACGTTGCATCAGCATGATCTAAGGTTCTGATTGGCTGAGAGCTAACTGCAGTTGAAATGCAGAGCTCCCATTGGCTTTAGAACCACGCCGCGCATATGACGTCATGAAGTCGGCGCGTGGGGGTCTTGATTATAAAAAGGCCTATATTTCATAGCCTCTTTCTCTTTTAATGAAAAATTGCTAAGCCGGTTGCCAGAGTCAAGTCGATTGCCTTCAGTAGGACATTCGAGATTTGGTAAGCATGAATTTTTGCGTGAGGACTTTATTTAATTTTTCTAGTCCTAGCCGATCATTTAAGTTTCTTTGGGCAGTTTAAGTTTAATGTTAATTCTTAAAGCCAGAGCCATCAAATACGATCTTAGTGATAGACTTGAGAAACTTTATAGGTCCATTTAATTCCTTGTTGAAGGAATAGCGGCATGGTTTAAAAGTTGAGATATCACCGCTTTGTATTATTGCAAAGTAGGTCGGGAGAGAAACCCGCATCTCTGGTTTATGAATTTACAGAATGACGGGAGCGTGTGTATTTGGGATTTTATTGAGAATGTATTGCTGCATGTTATTTATATTATAGTACACATCTATCTGTGGACGGGAGTGAAAGAGGCGTAATTTGTAAAGCACGTGAGCGCGTTGGTTACGGTATATTTATTGATACGATGTTCAGAGGGACGAGGGGGAGAGAAGCACGTGGTCATAAAATTGTAACCACGTGTTTGTAACTACTGAGATTTAATTGATAACCATTATGTATAACTTTTGACGGCATGTAGATGCTAGCGTAAACAGGGTTATAGGTTATTGATTGTGCTTTGTTATTCTGTGTATTCAGAAGATGGAGATGAAATTTATTTATGTTAAGGGAATAATATTTTATTTCAATTTTGAGGTGATTAATCATACTGACGGGAATTTTAGGAATTCCTAGAGAGGGCTAGTTTTATTTTGTATTAATCCTTACGGCATTAGTGTCAGCGTAAGAAGTAGGCCACAGTACGTCTGCCCAGACGGGCCAGTGAAAATATTGTTGTTGCTCGTAGTTAGTCAGGCAGAACCTGGGTCAGACGGTCTGCGGTGTTGTATTACCGGGTGATGTTTATTTTGGCTTGGAGAGAGAGAGGAGAGGGGAGTTACGTGTTGAAGAGTAAGGAAGTTAATTGTTATTTGTACTAGAGTATTAACGTTTTGTTTAGCTGTTGTTTTTGCTTTTGTCTGAACAGCAGGTACCGGCTTTTTGTGGGGAAGAGCAGAATTTTTGATACCTCAAAATTTCTCCCACGGCACAGTGGTGGCGTTCGCAGACACCCAAAGTCTCGCATGAATTGCCAGTGGTGGAAGGAGAGGAAAAAAAATACGTTTTCCCAGCCAGGGGAAGACATTTTCCAGCGAATAGGATTTTTTGTGGATAAATCCTGAGCTCTGACGCTCATTCGGTTACACACGCAGATTTGGCATGCTGCCCGCGTTGTGGTAATTTTATGTTCGCTTCTTCACGGCCATAATAAAGCCGACGGCCCAGTTATAGGTACTCGGGCAGGTAATTTCAGAGTGGTAGAAGTCAGCTACAGTTCCAGTCCAGAATCCAGTGGGGTTCTGTTAAACCTCAGTCATCAATTCCAGAGTTAGTGGAGAGAGAGAGGGTAAACATTCTCTCTACTGAAGTCAGCACAGATAGGCAGAACTGTTAGTTTTGGTGAATCATAGCAGAGGACAGCTGCTGAAGTTTAGAGGTGCAGTTAGTTGTGTTCAGGAGATTCCAGGATAGGCTGTGTAGAACCGAAGTCTGTGCAGAGATTGTGTAGTCACTTCGCAGTCGTTCCAGCTATCAGTGGACTTAGAGTTAGAATTTAGAACAGCTAGTTTGGAGTGTAGGCGACATCAAGTGCAGTGTAGTTCATTTCAGTTAACCTTACCTTCTTTCTCCATACAGGTTGCAATTGTGGGAGAAGGGTTGGGGTTGATGCATTTTTAACTGTGCTTGATTTTGTTTCAGGTGTGCATCCTCGCACTTTATGTATTTGACATGTATATGAGTTTGTTTATAGGTGTATAATAAACTTGTATAGATTGTAGCTGGCATCAGTCATTTCCTTTAAGTACAGTAGCTATATGTTGTCTGTATCTTAGTGTTTGTGAATCTTGATATAACCTTATCCCCTTAGGGTAGCTAGAGGTCGTTGACAACTATAGCACGTAAGACGTCCGAAGTGGCGAGGAAAGAATCAACCTCAGTTCTTAACCTTGGAGCCAATAGTGTCAACTGTTCACATTTCACTATCATTTTCTTCAAAATCTAATTTTCCAGTCTTCCTTCTCACTAGTGTCTTGTCACTATAGGCAGACAGTCTCTAGTCCTAAATCCATTTCGTGACATGGAGCGATAAGAAAAAAAACGATGACTAACCTTTTAGAGAGGTCATCCTCTTTGCTGGACTCTCCTGCAGCAGTAGACCTTATGGATGACGACGGTGCATGTAAATCTTTCAACTGGTCCATCACTTCCAGGCCACTCTCCTCAGCTACCTGCTGTATTAGGGCCTCCACCTGGTCCTGAGGTGTGGATAAAGTAGTTGCTGCTCCCATAGAATTCTCCAAGGTCTGCATAGTAGACAACATTACATTTGTTTAATGGCAAGTATGATGTATACTTAATGGCAAGTATAATGTATACTTAATGGCAAGTATAATGTATACTTAACACATTAACTACCGAATTGAAAAACACACTGTGGCCGAATTAAATGTTTTTTCCCATTTTAACCCTGTAGGTGTTTGCACAAAGTAAGCTGTAGTTTTCATAATTGTTTACATATTTTTTGAATTACATGTCATTTTAAAGATAAATGAATGTACTATTACAATAAGCACAATTTGTAACTCTAATAGAGGTTGTTGCTATTTAACGGCCCTCCGATGGACTTGCAATATTTTCACAATTATAACTGCTTGCACCCCATCTCTATCAAAATCACTATTTCAATCAATGTGCACACCATTTTCTCTCTTGTCCTCGTCGCTAGATCTATCAGTCAATTGTTGAAACAAGTTTCTATCCTATTCAGCCGTTAGACGAAATGTACAAGCATTTGTTGTGGTCCTATCACTAGTTGCCACGGTAAACAGTTTTACATGATTTGGTAACTAACCCAAAACGCTGAAAAATATTAACATAATATCAATTTTCCAGTGTTCTACAACAACCATGCTTTGGGAATTTGTTTTCCGGTGGCAATTTAAAATCTCGAACCAGATCAGAAAGTTATTCAGTACATTTTTCATTTGTTTTATTACTAAAAATAGATTGACGCTCTGAGCGGCTCGCGGTCCAAATGATAGGATTTCAAAAGCAGGTCCCACCGGCTCGCAGTAGTTAATGTGTTAATGGCAAGTATAATGTATACTTAATGGCAAGTATAATGTATACTTAATGGCAAGTACGAGGGGTGTTCAGAAAGTAATGCACCACATCGTTTTTCTCAGGAGCTGTTTATTCAAAAAGCATGAAATTTATACACAATATACATGGATATGTCATGTAAACATCGGTATTATTCAACATAATCCACATCAACTTGTACGGCTTTATGCCAGCGCGAAACAAGTGCATGTATTCCTAGCCCATACTAGATTTTGTCTTGATCATGTAGCCATTTCTTCGCTGCATGAATCATTCCTTCATCATCTTCAAACCTTGTCCCACGGAGTGCATCTTTAAGTGAACCAAATACATGAAAATCAGAGGGTGCCAAATCGGGACTATATGGTGGATGGGGGTAGTACAGTCCAACCCAATTTGGTGATTGCTTCCCGTGTTGCCAGACTTGTGTGAGGTCGCGCATTGTCGTGAAGGAGAAGCAGGTCTGCTGGATTCTTGTGCGGCCGAACTCTGCGAAAACGTCGATTTAGTTTTTTTCAATGTCTTAATGTAAGCTTGCGAATTGATTGTCTCTCCTCTTGGCATAACGTCCACAAGAATCACACCTTCAATGTCCCAAAAGACAGTGATCATAACCTTTCCAGCTGAAGGAATTGTCTTGAATTTCTTTCTTCGTGGTGATTGCGGATGATGCCACTCCACTGACTGTCTTTTTGTCTCAGGTTCAAAATGATGTGCCCAGGTTTCGTCACCTGTAACGATCTTAGCCAAAAAGTTTTCTCCATCAGCATTGAAACGCTCCAACAATTCAGAAGAAATTGCTTTCCTTTGCAATCGGTGGTCATTTGTGAGACGTCGAGGAACCCATCTTGCGCAAACCTTAGAAAATCCGAGAGTTTTTATAACTGCATTTGCACTACCAATGCTGACTGACAGCTGTAAGGCCAATTGTTGAGTAGTGATTCGCCTATCAGTAAGAATAATGCCCTCAGCGCACTTCAACATTTCTGCGTTGGTGGCTGTGGCAGGACGTCCACAGCGCGGCCGATCAAGCAGCTCTGCATCTCCACTTCCTGATTCTTTGATTCTCTGAACCCAGTGACTGACTGTACTCCTGTCGACTGCAAAACTTCCATACACATCACATAGACGCTTGTGAATGTTCACAACAGTTTCCTTCTCTGCAACGAGAAATTCTATCACAATTCGCTGCTTATAACGCAAGTTGCTAACACGCTCCATTTCAACGGTTTAGGGCAGCCGTATTATTTGGCCGATTGCGGTGCAATTTGGTGCACACAATTGGCACATGCCATATTTGAAGTGTGCAAAATTTCATGCTTCTATCTTCATTATTAGCTGAGAAAAACGATGTGGTGCATTACTTTCTGAACGCCCCTCGTATAATGTATACTTAATGGCAAGTATAATGTATACACAAATTAAATTATAAGTATTTATCAATCAATTTTATTTTCACTAAAAAAAAAGAAGAAAAAAAAAAAAAGAAAGAAACTGCACTGTAACCTTCTTCTTCTTGAAGCACTATGCCAGATGGCAAAGGTGATCATGTCTCTCCACAACTTTCTATACCCAGTGCTGTTTGACAATTCAGTGTGCATAGAGGCATTTCTGGTGTCATCCTTATATGACCACCAGCTATGTACGATGCTATAATGTAGATTTCGATGTGAACCTCTGTGAGGCTAATCACACCCTCATTGACGCTTGAAATTATCCACACACTTTTATGGATTCCTCCTGTGGTGAAAAATGTTGAGAACCCAGTATTGCACACTAAGCTTGGAGGAGTCACTTGAGCCCCAGACATAACTCTGGCTTTTACCTGGTTGCCTGCATGCAGGAGGATCATCTCCCTATGGACCTCATGATAGGCAGAGGGAGCTGAGAAGTGGCTACAAAATTGTAGAACGTTATGATTTCTTAGGAGAGCCCAGAACCAGAGTACAGTATTTTAGCTCTGCATATTTGGAGAGCCCCTTGGATGGCGGGGAATGCACAGTATACCACATGCTTCTTCCTCCTTGCTTAGGACCAGATGCAAGCCTTTAAATGCAAGCCAAGCTGGAGAAACTGGAGCTCATGACTTCAACTTAACATGTTTCAGAATGGTAGAAAGGCCACAGGAAAAACCTAGATTTACAGTGTAGATAATACCAAGGAGTCTTCAACTTGGTGCTGGCAGCAAAAGAGTGAAAAACTGAGCAGCCCTAGTTAAACAACAAAATCAATTTTGTTGTTGATTTTTCTATTCATGCCACAATGTTAATCTACTTCAACCACTTCCTGTTGAAACAATATATTCCAGCAATTCTCGTCTCATAACATACCCAAAGAGAGTGGATTGCCTTAATCTGTTACGAGTAATACGCTTTCTTTACACACTGGCCTCTCGCAGGACATCCTCATTACACATTTTAGCTCTCCATTGCCATTCTTCTGTAAATGAGCATCTTTGTGGCCTCTGGGGATTTTCTTGCGTGTTTACTCATTGCCCATGAATCACTTCCATATAATAGGATAGGCTCTATACAACCCTATAGAACTCTCTTTATTTCCACTGACAAAAATCTGTTGCATGAAATCATTTTCTATTTTAGGAAACAATGTTTTTGCTTCGAGTATTCTTTTTTCAAATCTGAGATGCATCTTCCACCTGGCGTTATTCACACACCCAGCTTTGGTTTGGTTTTAAAGACCATCTTCATTGCACACAGACAACTCCATCAGTGCTCTGGTCTCTTCCCTTAGATCACAAAAGGAGGATCTTAGTACAGTGCACAAACTTTGTAGCACTGTTGAGGATCCCAATGTGTGTATACAAGAATCACACATTCTATAAATATTTTTGTGGTGGGCAGGTTTCCTAATTTTTAAATTTTGCCAGGGGAGCGGCCGTTTGGCCTACTCTTTACAATTCCAACTGCTGAGGGATTTTTAAAGTGCACAACTTGCAGACGGCATCTATTTTTTTCACCCTTATTCGAGGAGGCTAGGCATCTGATCTCACTACCCAGGAGATCAGGGGGGAGTATGACATCATTAGGAACCATTGGTTCTGAAAATAAATTTCCATAAATTATATTCCCTTTAAATGGTATGACAAGGTTACCAACGTGGAACTGATGACAAGAACTAGACAAGTGCCAGTGGAACAAGAGATGAGAAGAAGACGATGGTGATGGATAGGACACACACTTAGGAAACCTGTTGATAGCATTACAAGGCAGTCCTTGTTCTGGAACCCCCAGGGCAAGAGAGGTAGAGGTAGACCAAGAAGCACACGGAGAAGAGAGCTGGAAACAGAGGTGAAAATGATGAGGAGAACATGGAAAGAACTTGAGATGATGGCACGTGACAGGAGGACCTGGCATGTGTTTGTTGAAGACCTATGCTCCTTTGGGAGTGGAGGGTTATGAAAAGATATTCCCTGTGCTGGGAGCAAACCCGGTACCTTTAGAATTAGATGCAGACACCATACCACAGAGCCACTCTGACCCCGAAATGCCCAAGTGTTTGAATCTACTGTTGTCTTTCAAAACTGTCCCACTTACTTTGATGGTGCATTGCGAAGCCTTTTTCTTCTAAATGAACACAACTACTGTCTTTATGCTTTTTAGGCTGAGGCCTTTTTTTTTAACTTTCTGTCACAAATGTTTCACCATTTCCTGTAACTCTTTTTTCACTTTTTGCTCTAACGACAGTATCATCAGCTTATCTCAGGTTTTTATATAAGTGTCACCAACTGGTATTCCTAGCATAACCTCTACGAATCACAGTATGTATTCACTGTAGAGAGAGCACTAACAAGTTGTTCTGATCCATGACTTTAAAAGAGACAATACAAATGGTTTCCCCTTGGTGTTTGGTGCACAGAAATTTCTTATAGCTTTTGACTATAAACGTCTGGAGGGAAGAGGCTAAGACAACTCGATCTCACTTGCTGTCGTAAGGCTTTAGAGGTGTTTTTGTACAGACAGCTGCTCCCCATAACTAGCCTACCTCACCCTCAGTGACAACCACCTGTTGTAGTTCATGGCTGCTTATTCAATATTCATAGCTAAGGATAGGCTCCTCCTCCAGGCAATGTAATATAGTTACATGGTGTTATTTATGTTTCACCATGCAGGTCTGGTTATAATGTCATGTTGTACTTCTTTAGTGCGACTTTAGTTCATTAATTCATTCTTTTCTGTACTGTCAATATTTTCTTAACTCTATCATTCTTATGCTACACACTTGTGCCAAAGGTCATTTGGATTCTATTTAGCTTAATCTGTCAAACTTTCAACATTTGCAGGTTCTTTGCCTCACTAATGTCTCTAATCTCTTAAATTTTAAAAATCTGATATTAGTCTTTTTTAGCTGCTGTTTAAAAAATTGTGATTCATATGTACTAAAATTAATTCCTATTTCTAGATAATATTCTTCTTCTTCTTCTTTGATCCTTAGCCGCCGACCGTCAAAGCAGTCAGTGGCCATCACGCCTAGTGGCGTCTTGTAGGGCAACAACAAATTGATTCCACTTTGCTCGGTCGGTGGCCATCCTTCGTACAGTGCCCCAACTCTGGTTCATTCTTTGCATCTCAGCCTCCACAGTCCTCCGCCAGGTTGTTTTTGGTCGGCCTCTCTTTCGTTTTCCTTCAGGGGTCCAAGCATAGCTGTTCTTGTGATGGCATCGGGGTCTCTTCTGAGGACATGACCAACCCAGCTCCAGCGTCTGCCAGCTATGATGGTGTGCATGTCCTCTTGCTTGCTACGAGTAAGCAGATCTTGGTTAGTGATGGTATTTGGCCAAAAGATTCGGTGAATTTTTCTTAGGCATGTTGTGTGAAAAGAGGACAATTTCGACATTTCCTTCTCTGTAACTCTCCAGCATTCCGCACCATAGAGAAGCACAGAAAGCACACAGCTCTGATATAATCTTAATTTGTGCTTGTGCTGTATTGGGAGGACTTCCAGATGTTGTTTAGGCTAAAGAAGGCTTCTAGATAATATCAAGATTTGGAATTGGCATAAAAAACTGGTATACACAATGCGTTTATTAATGGATCATTTGTCATCATCTGAATCCCTGAATATTTCCTTAATGGGTAAGCTCATTACCAGATTCAGTGCCTTACAGAATCTGGGGTAAACATACTACCAACTTAACTCAACCACTTGAACTTGTTTTAGTTTGGTTTTTGTCTAATCATCCATCCAAAAAAGAAAAAAAAAAAGCAAACACAGTGAAGATAAAGATACTTACACTAGTTCTAACATCAAGGTCCTCAAACTGTTTCTCAAACTTTGCCATGACCTGCTCCACCTGTCAAACAAACAATAAATGATTAATGCAGCTCAACACATTTTTACCTCGTGTAGTTCCTCAGAGGAACATCTGAAAAAACAAACAAAAGAAAAGAGCCATTGCTCCCCCAGGATGCCATACTGTTGGATATTATTAAATACCTCTGAGAAAAAAATTTTGCTTCCACATTTTCATATGCTGCACTTGTTCTAGCAAAACACAATCATTTTTTTTTTTAAATCCAAGAACTTTTCACTTACGCAAGTCTGCATTATATTTCCTCTGTTCAACCATGGGCAGTGTGACTGTTTGGTTTCTATAATAATAATAATAACCCCTTCAGTCATAACTGACTATGGGAATGCACTCCTAAGGTGACAGCTGCTTTTTTCCCAGGATTCCTTTCGATATTTTCTCCTCTCTTCTGCTTGCCATGAGAGTTTCTTTTTGCCCTGTCTGAGATGACACTGTAGAGAGCATCGCCACTTGGTGTGATAGGCAGCTTCATCCTACCAGGTTGCTGGATTTATGTCCGGTACCCTCATATCTCTCTTGCACACATCTTTGAACCTCAGCTGTGGTCGCCAAACTGTTCTTTTGCCATGTGCCAGATGTCTGTAGAAGATTTCTTTCAGGATGCGACCATCTTCCATGCGGCGGACATGGCCAAGCCAGCATAGTCTGTGCTGTCTAAGCAGTGTATACATGCTTTGAAGGCCAGTACGTGAAACTTCAAAATTTGTCACGTTGTCCTTCCGCGAAATACCGAGGATGTAGCGTAGACTGTAGATGGAAGGTATTGAGCCTTCTTTCTTGATTAGCATAGATTGTCCATGTCTCACTGCCATATAGAAGTGTGCTGGTGACACAAGCGTTATATACTGCAGCTTTGGTCTTCATGGTGAGTTTCACCAAACACGCATTGTGAGGCAGGCAAAGGTGGCTGCAGCTTTGCCAATGTGGCTATCAATTTCTGTGTCCAGAGAGAGTTTGTCATTGGTGGTAGACTCCAGGTATGTGAAGTGGTGCATCACTGCCTATTCATAGTTGTCGATAGTGATAACTGGTGCAACATCCACATCCTGACCCAGTACATTTATTTGCTTTAGACTTATTGTGAGGTCAAAGTCCTTGTATGCTTGGGTGAAGCGATTCATCAAGCTCTGAAGCTCCTGTTGACTTTGAGTGATGATTGCAGCGTCATCAGCGAATAATAAGTCTCTTATAGTGACCCTTCTAATTTGTATTTTTGCCTTCAGCCTTGCGAGGTTAAATGGGTCAGCCATCTGACCTAGTGTGAAGGCATATTCCTTCAGTTGCATCTCTGAATGCATGTTTCATGAGCAAGGCAAATGAAGATCCAGAACTGTGTATGTCAAAGGGCTGTGATATGCTTCCAGCATATTTGACTGTTCCTTTCATGCTTCATGGAATGACTATCATTTCCAGCAATTTAGTGGGTCAGCCTATTTTCAGGAGAATTTGTTTGGCTCTTCAGGATCTGTTTTGCTGAAAACCTGCTTGCTGTCTAAGTTGTCTGTCAATGGCCTCTTTGAATCTCATGGATGATTCTGTTTAATATTTTTCCTGGTACTGATAGTAACATTATTCCCTTTGTGCACTCTTGTAAATCCTCCTTTGGCAACTTAACCAGATATTCATTCTTTCAATCTGCTGGTATTTCTTTTCTCTCCCAGACTTCACCAAGCAATTTGTATAATATCTATGAAGAGATGTTAATGTCTGCTCTGACTGCTTCTGCTGGAATGCCATCTGAGCCAGTGGCTTTTCCACTTTCAGAAACTCCATAGCTTTCCTTTTTTTTCTTCTTTATTTAGTTTTTCACAATTAACTTGTTGCTTCTTTTCTACCCTTTGGATGTTTGGGAGGTCCCCCAACAATTATTTTTAGCTTGATGTAACAGTCAAAGCAAAGAAACTAGAAAAAAAATATATGGATTACATTTCACATGGGATCTATAAATTAAATAGTTATGTGAAGGTTAAGCATACTAAACATAATTAAACTTGTAAAGTTTGAAGAGAAAACCTCAGAAATGAGGTATCTGAGGAAGGTGGTTGAAGTAACAAGAAGAGACATGGTCCGCGACCAGACGATACATCAAGGCCTAAAATCCCACCCCCTGCAGACCCAAGTAGAACAGCCCCAACTAAGATGGTTTGGCCATGTCTGCAGAATGGGAGAAGATCAACTACCACGACAAGCATGGGAAACAAAGAGCCAGGGATCCAGACCCCCAGGATGACCCAGAGTCCGCTGGGAGGACATTAGACAATCATTGAAGGACCGAGGACTAGAATGGAACCAGGCCAGGAGGAAGACAGCTGATAGGATAGTCTGGCGCTCTCTCTTCCAAACCTCTACACCTCACAGTAGAAGGGGAACGACTAAGCAAGTAAGTAAGTAAAGTTTGAAGATAATTTACCCTTGAAAAATGATTTAGTAATTTACCTTTTCGAGATTCATTGATGCCATAGCTTTGTCCAGAGCTTTGCAAACACCTGATAAGTCTTTTGTTACCTAAATAAAGCAGAAAAACCAACATGACCTAAAATGGGCAGATTATAATACATTCTGAAGTCAGGCTAAAATCTAATCAAAATAGTTAAACAAAAGCAAATATCAAGCTACATCAAGGAAAAGAATGAAACACTTGCACTCTGAAACTAATAGAAACATTTCTTGAACATGTCCACAAGTGACAAACCTTACAAAATGTAATCACAAAGGATAACTTTTTATTTATGTGGGTATCTTCTTCTTCCTCATTCGCCCTGAAAAGGACGGTGGTTGCATTGTGTCTGTTTACGCCATAGCTGTGATATCTGCACCTTTCGGTTGACACATCCGACTTCAGCAGGACATTTTTTAGGGACCGGATTTGCCTTCCCATTTCGATCCGTACTCGCTCAGCCAGACTGCACTGCTGCAGACTGTTTCCAGGACCACCACGTGGAGGTGGAGTACGGTCTTGACCAGCTCTGATTCGCTGGTCCTGATGCAAGCAGTCAAGCTATGGGTCGCTGACTGCATTCACTATTGCTGCATCTTTGGGTCCCCATGTGGGTACGATAACCTAAGTATCTAATACAGTAGAACTCCATTTATCCGAACCCCAATTATCCGAACATCCAATTATCCGAACACTTTGTCCAGAAAAAAAAAACCAGGCGTCACCGGTCACGTTAGACTACATTTCTGAATCTTTTGATGCGGCAAGCTTCAAATGTGTGCGAACAATTTGTAGAGGATGGGATGGGCTTAAGGTCGGTCGCTTACATACAGGAAGTCAGTTAGATCATTATATCATAAAGTCAGTTAATATCTGGTTTACCAATCCAGTGTACGTGTGCGTTCTAGGCAGAACACTGGCTAAACAGACACTTCAACTTAAAATAATTGTCTCTGCTACAAAAGCAGAAAAATTTTGGTGTACAAGTATTTCTCTGTGCGATATGGCTCATCTTCCAGTAAGCCTAAAGCATATTAAAAAAGGAACCGCAATGTTTTGTCAATTGAAACGGAAAACAGAAATTATCAAGAGACTAGGAAAAGGTGAAAACTGCGTCTTCACTTGCGAGGATTTTTCAATGTTGGGAAAGCTACGGTCTCTGACGTCAAAAGTAACAAGGATAAAATTATGAGTTTTGGATCGAAATTGGAAAGTGAAAATGGGTGGAAGAAACGTAAAACCATGAGAAATGCGAAAGATTTGAAACTGGAAGAGGCTTTGGTATATATGGGTTGCAGCAAAGAAGAAGCAAAGGGGAACCTATCTCTGGCTCTCTATTGTGTGTGAAAAGGCACTTCAGTTCAACAATCAACTTGACGGTCCTCCTGACTTTAAGACTAGCCAGGAATGGTTAAGAAACTTTAAATCTCGTCATGGCATATGAGAATTGGAGACTCAAGGGGAGTCTTTATCTAGCGATGCAACTGCCGCTTAAAATTTTAAAGAAACACTCTTGGCTTTTTTGGAAGAAGAAGGTTATTCACTCGATGATGCGTATAATGCCGATGAGACTGGCTTATACTGGAAATCAATGCCTCAAAAATCACTTGCATCTCAGCGCGAAGCAGCTGCCCCTGGGTTTAAAAAGTGCAAAGAGAGAGTAACAATTTTGGTAGCCGCGAATGCCAGTGGAAGTTCATCGTTTACCGGTGCTAACGATCGGCAAAGTCAAAAAACCACGTTGATTAAAGAATGTGACATGTCTCCCATTGTGCTACAAAGCACAGAAGAGTGCTTGGATGAATAGTGAAATATTTCTTGATTCGTATACAAATCAGTTCATCCCAAATGTGAAGAGGTTGAGAGAACAAGAAAAGAAAACTGGGAAAGTAATTCTTCAACTGGACAATGCACCATCTCATCCAGAGACGGATACATTGAATGCAGTTGATGCAAATTTTAAAGTAATTTTTCTGCCTCCAAATGTAACAGCACTGATTCAACCAATGGATCAGGGTGTTATAGCAAAGCTTAAAAAGATGTACAAGAAGGAAGTCCTGCGTCGTTTATTGTTGGCTGAAGATGGAGAAAGTGTGGTGGCGTTTTCCAAAAAGCTTAATCTCAAAGACTGCTGCTATATGTTAGCTGATGCTTGGACCACCCTGTCACAAGATAATCTCAACAAGGCTTGGAATAGATTGCTTGGGAAAAAAGGAGGAAATGAAACTACTGCAGTGGACACAAATGATGATTGCATAAATGAAGTTGTGGAACTGTTTCAAGCAATGACCGGATTTTCGGACTGTGACAAAGATGATGCACACACGTGGCTAGAAGATGATAATGATTCTGGTTTTCATTTTTTGAATGACGAAGAAATTTTGTCTTTTGTGCAAGAAGAAAACCAAATACATGTAGTGACCGATGATGAAGACTCCTCAGAAGTACATGATGTACTTGTAGATTATGAAGAAAACCCAAAACGTCGACCAAGTCTTGAAGAGGCCTTTATAGCACTAGAAACAGTGATGACTTGGTACGAGCAAGAAGATGACAGCTGTTCTACACAGCTTCTGCTGTTGAAGAGAATGCAGGACTTAGCAGCCAAAAGGAGACTATCCAGTTTGGTGCAAAAGAGGATTCCTCATTATTTTAAATAGTGGGCTACATCTGTGCAAGTACATGTATACGTAAGTTGCGCCTGGTTTTGAATCGTTTGTAATGTTATTTTGAAAACACTTCTCTTTCTTAAAAAATAAAAGATTTTGGTGATACGGTGATCTAATACAGTGTGGGTATTATTATTACAGTACAAGTAAATATGTTTTATTGTGTATTTTCCTTGTGATGGTTAATTATTTTTAGAAATACGAGCGTATGTGTACATGTACTCGATACATTATGTAATCCAATTATCCGAACATTTGATTATCCGAACGATGCTCGGTCCCAAGGGGTTCGGATAAATGGAGTTCTACTGTATTTCTATTTTTAAAATTTAGTTAATCACAATATTCCAAGAGCAGGATTGCATGTAACTGGTTAGGTTTCTTTTATAGGACTACTGCACCCCCCACCCCACCTGGTATGTTGTACAATATGAGGTTATGCATGGGACTGGCAAGTTCATCATGTAAAACAAACTGCCAAAAAACCATCACTGCTATAGCATAAGAATGCTTGGTGCAGACTTCCTGCAAGGGGACCAACTACAGCGGTGGTTCCATGCTCCGCAAGAAGCGCAAAGGAAAATTATGATGATGATAATTCTGATTTATAGCACGCATTGATGCACATTATCACATAATAATGGTATGCATAGCAACAAAATTCACCCCCTCCCCCCCTCTTATTCAGTACTGGTTTTATTCTCCATAAGACAGAGCAATAAAACTAATCACTCTATGATCACAGTAGATACACATAAGATAATATTACTGTTGAACAGAATCGACATCATTGTTCCCTGGGCAAACACATGTGCTCAGTCTCCCTCGGCAAATGTCAAAGGGTATGAATGTGTGTTCCTGTAGCATGCTGGTTGTAAACATGATAGATGCCTCCTCGCTAGTCTTACATTTCATGTCAAATTCCAGCAATCGTAGCCTTATTGATTCATCATTGCAGTGTTGTTCTCTAACAGGTGATCATTAATTGTTCTCAGTGTCTTTCCCTTAACCATATCCAATGTCTCCACTATAGGTGCTTTCGAGGCAAGTCAGTCAGCTCTATCACTGCAGCGTACCAGTTCTCGAAGCTCCAAATTTTCAGCTTGTTTATTTTAACTTGAGAATTAACTGAAAGAAAATATTCATCAAACATCTCTTGGACTGGTTCATTAAGTATTTCAACTACTCACATTTTTCATTGCTAAACCCGTCTGCACTTTTGCAGACACAGCATCTACTCTCGCAGCAAAGCGCAAGTAGTTAAGAGACTCATTTTTCTTACGGATGGCATTTTCTGCATAGATCTGCGCTCCCTCCACATTCTTCTGCTGCAATGCCTAAAAGAATTAAAAAAGGAGCAACCTTAAAACTGTACATGTCTCTGAATTTTGTAAATAAATGACAAAACTACAGAACTTAATAACATGACAAATGAAAAAGCTGCATACAGCTTGTAGTGGGTCAACTAATAAAATTGCAAAAAACTAAAAACAGGAAGATTAAGGAAGCTGCGTGCAGTTTGTACCTGAGCAAATAAGATGTGTTGCATATAACTTGCATAATAGAAATATTTCAAAAGCACACAGGTGAACAAGGGTACTAAGAAAGTTGCATACAGCTGAACAAGGGAACTGAGAAAGTTGCATACAGCTGAACAGGGGGAACTGAGAAAGTAGCACTCAACTGAGCAGGGGAACTGAGAAAGTTGCATACAGTTGGACAGGGGAACTGAAAAATTTGCATACAGCTGAACAAGGGGAGCTGAGAAAGTTGCATACAGCTGAACAAGGTGAGCTGAGAAAGTTGCATACAGCTGAACAAGGGGAGCTGAGAAAGTTGCATACAGCTGAACAAGGGGAAATTGAGAAAGTTGCATACAGTTAGGCAGGGGGAATTGGGAAAGATGTCCATATTTCACGGCTGTTTGTGGCCTATACCAGAGCGCTCTTTTAGTTTCGGTGACCGGAATTCTGACACCGGGTATAAAATTTTGTGTGCACCGTAAAAGACTATTTAAGTTTTTGGCGGGGAAAATCAGCTGATGTGTGAGTAAAATCAGTAAAATATAAATCATTACACACTCGTTCTGGATAAACACAGCGCTAAAATTCTTTTGTGTACTATAACTTTGTTCTGTGTTCTATTTTTGATTGCATTTTTATTTGTTTGAAATTAGTTTTGACGGAGTTACAGACTTTTGAAACAGCGTCATCATTTAAGGAAATTCATAAAATAAGTAATCTTTTTATTAATTTAATATCTAAAAATCGGCCCATTCGTTTGAGTTTATAATTATAAAGACTTCTCGAAGGGAAGCTAAAGATTATTTCCACATCCTTTTTTTTTTGGTTTCATATCTTGAGAATGTGTGGTAGTCAGTTTTGTGAGTGTGGCATTACAAGAACAAGCATATTGTCACCAGATTTTATAGCATTTAAATCCCTTTAAACGCATTCCTGATACCCACAAATCTTAAATAAGGTAGTAAAAAAATAACTTTTTGTAAAGCACCATCTGTTTTTGCATTTTCATTCATTTATAATGATATATTTAGCTACGTATATACTAGCGTCAGAAAACATGTAAAGTATAGATAGATTACTTCCACATAATTTGATCTATCTTTCAAGTCTTGTTAATCTTGTATTTTATAATATGAATTTTTTTTTTAATTGTGTGTGAGATAAGTACTGTTCCATTGGTGTTCTTTGGTAGACAATCCTGTGCACACGACGGCTGCCAGCGAATTCTAAGTAAACTGTTTGTAATATCTTCTTTCATTCAAAGTTACAATGCAGGTAGTAAATTTAGAGAAACCAAATTCTAAATCTAATACCATCCTTTTATCAATGGCTAGAGTCAGAGATACATATGATAATTTAGAAATATTTATGAATGGCATGAAAGCTCAGATAGAGTCACTAAAATATTTAGAGTGGGATGGTAAACAAGTTGTTGTTTTCTTATTCGGGGATTATTTCCTTGTTTTGCTGGAGACACCACAGACATGGGTATATTCCTTGAGCTCCAGACAAACCAAACATTTTCATCAAAGACATCCAGAGAGCATACAACTTGCAAACCAAGAAGTTTGGCCATGTTGATAAGAGATTACAATAGATATATGAAATATGGGAAAGGGAATAAAAGGCAAGTGGCACATTACCATAATTGTTTACACAAACCAATGTTAGAGATTGAAATTGAAAATGTAGCTCCTCCTTACCTTCATATTTTATTAGGCATTGTTTTGAAACACCACAGACTTCTAGAACAGGTAGCTGATACAATAGACGCAAAGATATTTGAGAATTCGCAAGAGATACATGCAAACATTAGTACTTTTAAGAACTTGAAGAGATTTAGTAGGAACTGGAAATAGGCAGAAGAATTAGGAGCTAAAATTGAATTTTTCAGGTAGGTATTGAACTTTGTGAGGATAAGGAGGAGACAGATAATTTTAAAGTTAGACTTGAAAATGCACAAGATGCGCTGGCCAAACTTCAGTTTCAAGATCTGTGTACTAGGTCTTGTCCAGTTTGCTCACACATGGACAAGGTACTAGCCAAACACAAAATCATACAACAGGCTTATAATAGCAGAGCATTTATAGGGAAACACTGCCACAGATATCTCACACAAAAAGTTTATAAAGATCTTACAAGAGCAATCATTACACAAACACTGAAAATTACAGACAAACAAGATATAACTAACATAGCTTTTATTGCCCAAGAACAATTCAACTCACTGAAAGAAGCATTTGAGAAAGTACACAACAAAATATCACACAGTAACCCAATTAGTAAAGAATCAATAACAGCATCGATAGAGACTTATATGTCTTTGTTCAGAAAGCTATTCCCTAGTAAGACAATTCATAAACAGCACATATTAGAAAAACATTGCGCAGACTGGATCAGAACTCATGATGTATGATTGAGATAATTGTTAGCTCTCATGTTCTGGGGACAATTGGGTGTGTTATTTTAAGGTTATAAATGTGGACATGCAATTTAAACTTTCAATAATTAATGTTTGACGCATGAAACCAAAACAAAACTTTGATATCCATTTTCTGCAGGTTTTCTACTTTTGATTTCTGTAATTTGTTATGCATGTTGATTGTGACCGTTTTAGTGTAAATTGAATTAGAAAACAAAACCATAACAAAAATGTAAAAAAAAAACCGTAAATTTACATACACTATTTCAGACTATATATCTTCTGTTCTAATTGTGATAAAATGTTTGTTCTTGTTCTAAAATTTACTCTAACATTTCTAGTCTAGCTTTATGCAAAATTAAAGCCGGTATTTATAATAATAAAGTAGCATAAAAGCAATTCAAACATGTTTTGGGGACAATTGGGTGTGTTATTTTAAGGTAATAAATGTGGACTTGCAATTTAAACTTTCAATAATTAATGTTTTAACATACGCATGAAAACCAAAACAAAACTTTTGATATCCATTTTCTGCAGGTTTTCTACTTTTGATTTCTGTAATTTGTTATGCATGTTGATTGTGACCGTTTTAGTGTAAATTTAATTAGAAACAAACCATAACAAAATGTAAAAAAAAACGTAAATTTTACACTATTTCAGACTATTATATCTTCTGTTCTAATTGTGATAAAATGTTTGTTCTTGTTCTAAAATTTACTCTAACATTTCTAGTCTAGCTTTACGCAAAATTAAAGCCGGTATTTATAATAATAAAGTAGCAAAAAAGCAATCCAAACATGTTTTGGGGACAATTGGGTGTGTTTTTTTAAGGTAATAAATGTGGACTTGCAATTTAAACTTTCAATAATTAATGTTTGACGCATGAAACCAAAACAAATCTTTGATATCCATTTTCTGCAGGTTTTCTACTTTTGATTTCTGTAATTTGTTATGCATGTTGATTGTGACCGATTTAGTGAAAATTGCATTATAAACAAACCATAACAAAATATTTAAAAAAAACGTAAATTTTACACTATTTCAGACTATTATATCTTCTGTTCTAATTGTGATAAAATGTTTGTTCTTGTTCTAAAATTTACTCTAACATTTCTTGTCTAGCTTTACGCAAAATTAAAGCCGGTATTTATAATAAAAAAGTAGCCTAAAAGCATTAATTAAGCCTTATCAAAAGTAAACATCGCCACATGTTTTTCCCATTAGGAAGCTGACCATGTGACCTCTGTCAAGTGGGCTATAAATAGCGCGGTCGGGAAAATGGGGAAATAACTAAAAGATCGCTCGCAAACAGCCGTGATTTGCATACAGTTGGCCAGGGGAATTGAGAAAGTTGCATACAGCTGAACATGTACAGTATATGTATTTATTCCATTTCACTGTTTGAGTAAAAGACATATTTTAAAATGATTACTTATTCAAATGTTTCAAATACCGCAAGATACGTAACAAGAAACCTTATTTTGACTTGACATAATACTCCAATATATCAAACAGGCTTACTTATGAGAAAGAACATTTGCATACAGGTAAAAATGAAGTAAATTCTATAAATATCTTTTTAAAAAGATTTATGAATGACTTACTTTTTTGACCTTGAGATGCTGAGCTTTCTGCTCCTTCTCTGCCTTTTTTGCTAATCTCTCAAGCTGTATTTAGTTGTAAACTGAAAAGTAGATACTTAGAACTCTATAAACTCAGAATCTTTAACCATGTCTACTAATATGTGTGATAAGGCAATAGAAAATAAGGGATAAGCTGGTGGTAATTTTTCTAAGAAAAACTGCAAAATAAACTAACAAAAATATATACTCATGTACAAAAACACAATCCCCAGAGCTATGCCAGTGGGAGTTTTACTCCTGGTAGGTTCAACCAAGCTGGACTGGTCTGGGTGGGTAGGGGTCAGACAAATGCTGGTACCCTGGTCCTCCAGGTTGGGGGTTTTAGCACAGGGCCGACACCCCTGTCTATGTAAAAAATCGCACGTTACGGAAACGGCAACAAATGGAAAAACTTTGATGCAGAACGGACATCCGGAGTCTCAGGCTCGTATGACTGCCAGTGGTGAAAGCCGAAAGGATGCCATTGGCATGAAAACGGATGCCCTGACTGCAAAACACGAAACCAGAATTGGATTTTGGAACGTCAGAACTATGAATGAGGCAGGAAAGCTGAGACAAATCACAGCAGAGATGAGGAACTACAAATTACATATCCATACCTGTCAACTTGTACGAATTTTTCGTACAATGTACGGATTTTTGATACTTTTAGCAGTGTACGGCCGTACAGACTCGCTGTACGGATTTTCCCCCCCCCCCCCCCCAAAAAAATTTTTTTTTTTTTAAATTCTGAAAATATTTTCCAACCCAAGTTTTTTAAAAATTTTAAATCAGAAAATATTTTCTAGCCCAGGATTTTTTTTAAAGTAATTTTAGAAGAATTTTTTTATATTTAAATCCGGGAAATCTCGGCAAGTCGTTTTTAAACTGGGGGTCTCTCCCAGCAATCAGTCAGAGGTCAAATCCTTTTATACCCAAGAATTCGAGGCAAACACCTTGAATTCGGCCACAAACGCTTCAGTTTTCAGCGTGACATGATGTATTTTTTTTTAAAGTTACCTGTTATTAACGACGGACGCTTGCTTGCCACCCACACTTCGAGCGCCATTTTGTTTAAAAAAGTTAAGTACTTATAAACTTATTAAATATTGCTGTTGTTTTGCTTTGTTGCAATTTAATCGCTGCCTTAATCTTTTCAGTTAGGTCTACATCTTGCCCCTCAATGTATTTCCGATAAATTGTCATAATATTCTGTGTAGGCCCTACATAACTAGGGGGAAAAAAAAGTTTGTTTGCATTGAGTAAGCCTACGTTATGCCAGCTCTCGAGATTCGCTGCTTTATTTTTTAATATAGTGGCAATCTGTTATCACTGGTCTAGGCTAACAACTCGTAAATAATAATTTTGTAAATTTTTGGTGGTACGTTTTTTCTTCCTAGATTTGATATTCTGTTCATAATTTAGGTTTATTTTTTTTTTTTTTTTGTTGTGCTGTTAGCCATTTGCTTTGTTTCGTTGTATTTTTATTCATTCTCTTCGTCTACAAATATTATTAGTTGAAATATTTCATACACTGAATGATGGGCTGAGCCTAATTCAAAGAAAACAAAAGCTTGCAGGGGTCATGGTAAGTTTCAAGTCGAATGGTTTAAACTCTTCCCTGCATTGTAGAATGCATCCAAGTTAGGATCAACCCATGCCTTTTTGTAGATTATGCAGCAAAGATATTAAAGGTAGTAGCTTCAGGATTATAGTGATCTGAAAGTAACATTTTAAATCGAAATGCATGAACAAATGTTTGCAAAATGCAGAAGGGAGCATCTATTAAGACCTTTTTTGCTCAGCCAAAGCAGGAAGAGGGTGGCATTATAAGGGCTGAAGTTTTATTTGCAGGAGGTTTATGAATGCGGACACACTTACTTCTATTTTACAGTGTATAACGATTAACATTGATACATGCTGTGTGCAGACTTTGTAGCCTCACAAATGCAATTCTGCAAAGTGCTAAAAGTGCATGTGTTGATTATAATACAAAACACTGTACATCGAAAGAATAGTGTACCATCATGATCACTAAGTTTTTTATACGTAAAGAACAGATTGAGACGATTAGCATGTTTTATATTCACAATAAATCCAAAATGCTGCAAATAGATTTGTATATGTAATTTCTCATTTTAAAACTGTATTGCGTATAATTTATCAATATATATTTTTTGCGTAAGGGATTTTTGGGTGTTTGTAAGGATTTTTTTGGGTCCGGCGTACAGATTTTTGTCTCAGGAGGTTGACAGGTAAGTACATGAGTGTGATAAGAAACCATAGCAAGCTAAAGCATATCTACAGGAGCTACTGAGGGAGACAAACAAGAACAGCTTACAGGGGACTATCTTATCATTAACGTTACAATGAGGATGGTACAAACAAGAAAACTAAGATTCGTGAGAGGAAGTACATGATTTCCCATCACGAATTCAAGAATACTCTGGTATCTAACGGCGCTACCATGAGGTGAGTTAAACAAGAAATAAGATATCTACCAATGGAGCCAGCGCTAGCGTAGTGTTTACCCACACCGCTCTGGCGATCCGGGTTATTCAGGAATCAAGACTCGGGCGACGGCATTTGAGGATATTTTTTTTTTTTTCTCGTCGACCGGGATTTGGAACTGGCATTAAACACGATGAACTGGCGAGACATTTGGAGGAAGATGTCGTAGACCCGGGTATTGGCGGCTCATGAGCCGACCCAACTTTGCAAAAGGTAACCTCCCGAAATCGGCGAGTAATTTGCCTGAATGGCGAGGGACACCTGTCTA
>JAMPIV010012785.1:0-89633 GCA_024509875.1 Oreohelix idahoensis | reverse complement strand
CCGCCGCTGATCTTTGTTCATTGTTTACACTTTGTTATGTTTACATTGTTTGCATTTGTTTACATTTTCAATGTTTTCTGTTACTTACTACAATGATGATAATTGAATGATGACTAGTGTCGTGCACTATTGAATGAGAAGTGCACTTATGATCAAGAATTGATTGGTGATAATTTCTATACATGTTTCCTTGGATTGGAAGACTTGTTTCCCCACAGAGACTGTGATAATGGATACAAGGTGAAGTGAATATACAAGTGGCCTAATTACAAGACTTGTTCACACTTAGGTTTAGGAAGCATAAATTAATTAATATATTTTAGGTTTTCGCGAGACTCAATATGTTTAGACATCATTTATACATTTGAGCACTTTATTGAGCAGGGTAAATTGCTTGGGAAGACTGGTGATAAGTTAGAAGAATTTGCAACTGCTCGATATGATAAAGCAATGGAAGCTGAACAAAAGAAACTGCATATGTAAGCTGAACAAAAGAGAAACTAGTCTGATGCAGGTGGGAAGAAAAAAGATTTCCAAATTGGTAATGTGAAGAAACAAAAAAAGGGAATCAGAAGCTGAGGAAAGAAAACTCCAGCTAGAAGCTGAGAATAAAAGACTTGAAAAAAGAAGCTGAGAATAAAAGACTTGAGAAAGAAGCTGAGAATAAAAGACTTGAAAAAAGAAGCTGAAGAATAAAAAGACTTGAGGGAAGAAGCTGAAAATGAAGGACTTCAAAAAGAGGCTCAGGCTGAGGAAAGAAGATTACAGAGCGAGTCTGATGAGAGGAAAGAGAAAGCAAAGATGGAACATGAAGAAAAGGTCTTAGCTTTAGAGTTGGAAAAATTGAAATTGACGAGCATGAGTAATGGTAATGATTCAAACAAGGGTTCATCTTCTGGTAAGGCTAATAATGATACTTTTAAGATTAAGTTACCAAAATTTTTAGTCCTTTCCAGTGATTGACAGAATAGTTCTATCAGGACAGATTTGAACAAGCATGTACAGCTCATAACATAGACAAAGCAAAATATGTTTATCAGTTATCAGGGATACTGACAGGTAAAGCTCTAAGTATATTAAATATGGTGGATGAACCTGACAAGAACAATTATGAGGTTGTGAGGGCCGCTTTGTTAAAGAAATATCAGCTTAACGAAGACGGCTATCGTCTACAATTTAAAAACATGTTACCTGAAAATGGAGTTGAATTCTCCGAGTTTATTGCAAGAATACGCATTACTTTCTCACGATGGGTTGAACTATCTAAGACGGAAAAAACTTATGAAGTACTTATGGACTTAATACTTAGAGACAAAGTCATGTCGTCTGTCAATGAGTCTTTCCTTGCTTTCCTTCATGAACGTAAACCTAAAACAATAAAAGAAATGGAAGATTTCTGTTGCCCATACCGTCAACAGCTCACCCACACACAGAAATAACCTTTGGTAACTCTATGGTGAAAGGAAGGTTTACCAGTTGCTTTCGGCTGGCTCCGTTTGGTCAAAACTTTGCTCGTAGATTCCAACAAAATTTTTGATTGAAAGTGCTGCGGTTAAATCTTCTGTGCAAAAAAATCATGGAAACCACTTTCATGGTGATTCTTCTTCGAAGAATTGGAGACAACCTGATAGTGGTCGTTACTATCACCCTAATAATTATAGGCATTTCAAAAGAGGATATGGTAATAGAGGTTATTCCTGCCGAAGACCTCAGAACCAAACAAATAGATGTTCGCATCAATGTGAACATGGTTGTAATCGTGGAAACTGGAATTCGAACCAGGATAACAATTACAATAGAGACAATAATAACTGCAGAGATAATAATAACTCTGATAACTTCAGAGGTAATAATAGTCGGGGTAGATCTCAACACACAATAAAAGAGAGATATCAGCAAGCTTAATGCTGTACGAACAGGGGAAACTGTGGGAGCCTGTAAATCATGTTGTGGAATAGTAAAAACTTTGACGCTGTCACTGGTTCTGCTTTTGACTTTGAGAGAGCAAACAAATGCCCATAATGCAGTACTTTATTCGAACCGGGTACCATAACTACTTTGAGTTGTGGTCACCCACTTCCCGCTCTTCCTGCTGCTGTTGCGCATGACGGGAGGGGTTCTTTAATTCTACATTAAGGTTCCCTTGGTTAATGATACGCCGGTAATCACTACTTTTCGATTCGGAAGCACCACTATTGTGGTGTTAGGACTATCGCTTGTGAGATCCATTCTTGTGCTTCTGGAAGGGTTAATTTAATGTGTGTCACTTTTGGCGGCACTCTAGAAAAATATCCTACTGCTGTAATTCGCATTGCCACTCCTTTCTTTACTGGAGATGTGCATGCTTGTCTCTTACCTAATCCTATTGCGGACCTTATTATTGGTCGTTTTCACGGAGTTAGGGAGTGTACCGCCTCAGCAAGAATTGGCTGCTTGGGGGAAGATAATAATCATGCAAAGCTTTACAAATGCTTAGTAGTTACAAGAGCACAAAGCTCTACCAAACACCCGAAAACATCACTGAATAGTTGAGAATGAAGTTGATAGCCTTGAGAGTCTCCTTCGTAATCACTCGTGACTCTTTCATAAAATTGCAAGAAGAAGATCCTTCTTTAAAAAAATTCTTCGTTCTTGCGAAGAAAGGTGATCCGAATCAGGATACAATTAGAAAATCTTGGATTGCAATGAGAAACGGCGTACTTGTACGTATGGTACAAGATTCGACTACGTCGGCACATTCGCAAATTCTTGTTCCCAAGAGCATGAGAGAGGCAATTATTACAAACATGCCTCTTCGACTCGCAATGTGCTGGACATATGGGTTTTTTCCCCGCTACGAAAAAGTCGAGGAGTCCTTGCGGCTTTCTTTTGGCCTTTTGTCAATAAGGACATTCGTATTTACTGCCGATCATGCAAGGTATGTCAGGAGGTCAAATCTAGAGGACCACGACATGCTGCGCCTATCCAGGCTGCTGACATTCCTATTCGGCCGTTCCAGAAAATGGCCATAGATATTATTGGCCCTTTTAAGGTCAAGTCGGCCAGAGGACATCAGTTTATCCTTACATGTGTCGATATGTGCACACGTTGGCCAGAGGCTATTCCTCTTAAGAGCATATCTACTACAGATATCGCAGATGCTCTTTGGTTGATATTTTCTCGCTTGGGGTTCCCCAGAGAAATATTGTCAGACCATGGCACTCAACTCATATCTGGCACTATGTCACAGGTAATGTCTACCTTACATATTGAACGATCTCTCAGTAGTATCTACCATCCTATGTCTAATGGGTTAGTTGAGCGTCTGAATAGAACGCTCAAGACTTTGCTTGGTAAGATAACTGAAGATCATCCTCAAGATTGGGACAGGGTTTTACCCGCGGCTCTCTTTGCCTATAGAGAAGTCCCTAATGAACACACAGGATTTTCTCCCTTCGAACTTGTCTTTGGCGCGCGTCCGCGTGGCCCTATGTCTTTATTACACGATCTCATCACTGCCGATGATATTAGCGATGAAACTCAATCCTCATATGAGTATGTCATTGCTCTTAGACAAAAGATCATTGAGGCATGTAAGCTAGCAACTGCTTCATCAGAAATTGCTAAAGAGAAGGCAAGACAGTTTGCTAACAAGAATAGATGTCTACGACAACTTTGTCCAGGTGACAAAGCATTCGTCCTACTCCCCAGTAGGGAAAATAGACTTCTTATTGCATGGAAGGTCCGTATGCAATAGTCTCTCGGATTTCCGATGTTGACTATGTGGTCGATATTGATGGAAAGCATAAAACTTTCCACATAAACATGCTTTCGGAATTTCACGAACGTCCGGACTATTTGCTGCCTATTTTCCAGGCAACGGATGATGCTCCTGCACCTCACGGTCATTATTCATCCCTGTCTGTCATACAGGATGAGGAAGCTACCTTCTCTGATGTCAACCTTCCCCTTCCGATGGTTCCATTACATTCCACGGAATCTTGGAAAAACGTTTCTGTTTCTCCTAATCTTTCTGGTGACGAACATCGACAAGTCTCGTCGATGTTACAAACATTTCAGGATGTTCTCACTGACATTCCTGGACACACAGATGTCATAGAACATGACATAATTCTTACCGACAATAATCCAATTAGGGTTAGGCCGTATCCTATTCCTATACACTTTCAGTCGCAAGTGGAAAAGGAATTGGATGAAATGATTCAATTAAATATATTTGAACCATCGACTTCACCATATTCTTCTTCCATGGTTATTGTCCGGAAGAAGGATAAGAACATACGAATTTGTGTTGATTATCGCAAATTGAATCAGGTCACAAAGTTCGATGCTGAACCGATGCCTTTGTTAGAAGATCTACTGATTAGACTTTCTAATTCTAGATTCTTCACTAAACTTGACTTGTCTAAAGGTTATTGGCAAGTGCCTTTAGCAGAGCATGCCAAACCTCTTACTGCTTTTTCTACACCTAGGGGTCTATTTCAATGGAATGTTATGCCTTTTGGTCTCATGAACGCCCCTGCCACTTTCGTTCGCATGATGCGTCGAATTCTGTCACATCGTTCGGATGTCATCGCATACTTAGATGACATCTGTCTCTTCAGTGATACCTGGGAAGATCACTATTTAGGGTTATATGACTTACTGTCCACTCTACGTGAGAATAATTTGACAGCGAAACCTTCTAAAGCTTTTGTTGGTTTTGGTGAAATCTCTTTCCTGGGTCATCGTGTTGGTCATGGTCTCTTGAAGACAGAAGACCACAATACTTCCAAAATACTGAACATCTCTGTTCCTAAAACGAAGAAACAAGTTAGGAGTCTCTTAGGTTTAATTCAATTTTATGGGAGATTTATTCCAAATTTATCTTCGATCATGGCACCTCTATCAACATTGTTGAAGAAAGGTTCGCCTAATCTGGTCCGTTGGTCTGAAGAATGCCAATCTTCACTAGACCAAATCAAGAATATATTTTCTTCTCCTCCCATCTTAAGATTACCTACTCTTGATAGGAGTTTTGTTCTTCGGAGTGATGCTTCATCCACTGGGATTGGAGCAGCACTGATGCAAGAATATGCAAATACTCTGCATCCTGTTATGTACATTTCTAGAAAACTAAATGCGGCAGAGAGGAACTACTCGGTTTTAGACCGTGAGTTGTTAGCGATGGTTTGGTCAATTCTAAAGCTACAAAGATTCCTCCTGGGCGCACATTTCATTCTAGAGACTGATCAGAAAGCTCTTACAGCTATTCAGACTAAGAATTTGAAGAGTTCGAGATCCACTCGATATGCTATAGCTCTTCAACCTTTTCACTTCACGGTACGAGCTATCCGTGGTGCGGATAATGTGATGGCTGACATTTTGTCTAGATGCCCACATGACTCTAACTAATACTTCTGTCCTATATTCCTATATATTACAGAGTCATAACACACCTATATTACTACAATAGATTAGCACATCTGTACTCACTTTATATGTACACACTATCGTGCTTTGTTGTCATCTTCTTCTGTTCGTTTTTAAGATGATAGAGGAGGACTGAGTAGTTAATATAAGGGCCGTTAGTTTACTAAACAGCCACAATTATTAATAATGTATTGTACCTTATGAAGCATATTAGTTATTAATTAGCATTATATTGCTTGTACTTTCTCAGAATGTCATTGTTGAGCTGAGGACTTACCTTACTAGTATCAAGCATGACGAGTTCTAGATTGTGTACTTACCCTCGGAATACCAGAGCATATGTCCTGGATCGTCATGTAGTTTAACTTTACTATGTACTTATGTCATTACATGTCAAAGAATGTACTATTTAAATTTTCCTATCAGATTTGTACATCCATTTTTAAAGACAATATTAGAGTATGCTGTTTAATGATGATTATAGTAACTTGCATACGTATATTGTGTTTACATGCTAACGTGATGTGTGTTGGTGACACCTCCCCGATCTGAATATTTTTTGAGACATATTTATTTTCCTGTTGAGGTATATCCTCACCAGACACTCTATATTTAGCCTCATGTTAGGCAATTTAATTAATTATCAGCGCATAATTCGTGCGTTTTGAGCCGCTTATCGCATGCTCTTTGATATTAAAAAAAAAATATGTTCCACATTTTTTTTTATCGGGAGGAGGTGGTGATATGTTGCGTGATAAATTCTCGCAACATCATTTTATTACAATATCTATTTTATAACGCAAGGGCAACAACTGCTTGAAATTTATAGTCACTTTTCTCGGTAAGCATTTGTCTTCTCGCGTTGGTATCGAATGCAGTTAAGTTTGAGCTGTGGTCATTTTGCGCTGGACTGCGCATGACTTGTCTTGCTTCTTGGTCGATCGGTTTCCGCCCACCACTAGTGGAGTGAGCGATTTGGAATGGCGAAAGAGATGCCTCGTTGAAGAGGGGATCTCCGCTATTTTTTGTTCTGTCAGGGATGTGTAGTCCTCTTATGGATATTTCGTTTATTCGAGATGATACCTCTAGTGTTTCCCACATGTCGGGAGGCATAATATTTCTGTGTATTTCCGGAAGGCAAGGTAAATTAACATTTTCATTAACTCTATCGATTTTTGGTCGTGAACGATTTCTGGTTCATAGCCTGTCTTCGAAAGTCGTCGTCACGAGATGTTTTCCTAGCTCACATGTCGCTGTATTGTGCTGCATCGGTTGATGCAGGTCCCAAGGACTATTACTTGCTACTTGATTACCTGAACTAGGTTTGAAAAACCTTTGTTATCTAGAGGATATTTTTGAGGACATTATTTATACTTCGGCAGACGTGTCTGTCTTGCTGAAGTCAGATTAAGGAGAGTGAACTGATCTCATACATCTGGTTATCTCCTGGCTGTTATAGAAAAGGATGGAGTTTTTCACCTGACTACATTTACAGCACTATGAAATATAACATGCATCTGACTCATCATTGTAATGCTGTCTACCGTCTATTGCTGTATTGAATGTTGCTGTGATAATGACTGTTTGATGTGCCTACACATTTGCGTAACCATTTTGTCACTGTGGCGTCCACAATCAATAATGAAGAAAAACGTCAACGGCTGTTTCAAGACTCATTGACTTTATACGTCGTGAGTTTACTGACGTCCTATGTGGATTGCCCTGTTATTTTTGTATGAACATTGTTTTGACTGAACACATCTGCACACTACACAAAACCAGACATGCGGATACCATCCATCATCATATGGCATCACGCATCACTTATGCTTCGGCGATTTTCGTAACCAACCTGCCAATGTATTTGAACAAGTCGAACAAACTGCATTTGGCTTCCAAGATTTATTTGCATCATCAACTTTCGAATCGAAATAAAGTTCATATGCTTTCTTTAGTAATGGTGTAAAGTTTTTCTGGTGAACACGATCAGTAAAATATCCGAACACGTAACAGAACAGATCAGCCGAATTTCTACAACTTGTAGAAGCCATATTTCGCTCAGAATTATTTCAAAATACAGTAAGTATTTGAAAAATAGCGTAACATATGTCATGCATCTTTTAGCAGTATAAAAAGTAGAATTATTTTGCATTTTATTAATTTTTAATAAGTTATATAGTAAAAATGAAACGGAGCAAATAACGGTTTCCCAAAAATATATTTATTCACAAATATCTTAAGAACCCGACGTGATAGAGATAAACGGATTTCAGATTTGAAATCAGCGCAAGAAACTGACCTAAGAACACTTATTCTTATATAAGAAAGAAAAATGTTGTTTGTCAGTGATATTAGACGGGCCTGCGCGCCCAATTCTTTACCTTTCGAAAATAAAGTTCGTTCGTTCGTTCTATCTATCTATCTATCTATCTATCTATCTATCTATCTATCTATCTATCTATCTATCTATCTATCTATCTATCTATCTATCTATCTATCTATCTATCTATCTATCTATCTATCTATCTATCTATCTATCTATCTATCTATCTATCTATCTATCTATCTATCTTTCTATCTGTCTGTCTGTCTGTCTGTCTGTCTGTCTGTCTGTCAGTCTGTCTGTCTGTCTGTCTGTCTGTCTGTCTATCTATCTATCTATCTATCTATCTATTTATCTGTCTATCTATTTGTCTATCTATCTATTTGTTTACCCCACCTCATTTCGATGAAACTAAAAAAAAGTCCCTGAGTCATTCAGTTGCACACCGTTTGAATATTTCACGAGTTCTTATAACATACCTCTGAATACAGTGTCTCAAATCACTAATTTACTGTACGAAGAATTCGATTTTTATGTCTCGTTGTTCTTGTGTTTTTTTAATGCTTATTTTATTTTTATTTATTTTATTTTTTTTAATTCATTATTATTATTATTATTTTATTATTTTGTTTTATTTTTTTTATTTTTATTTTTTAAAATTAATTAATTTTTTTTATTTATTTTAAAAACATACTTTAGTTATGATGATTATTGCAAATGTAATATTACTTTTATCATGATAAATGGCTTAATTATGCTTAAAGTAAATGTGAGGATGAAAGGATACAGTATACATGATGAGAGAGAGAGAGGAACGGCAGAATGTCAGACGGGCCTGCGTGCCCAATTCTTAACCCTTCTATAATAAAGTTCTATCTATCTATCTATCTATCTATCTATCTATCTATCTATCTATCTATCTATCTATCTATCTATCTATCTATCTATCTATCTATCTATCTCTATCTATCTATCTATCTATCTATCTATCTATCTATCTATCTATCTATCTATCTATCTATCTATCTATCTATCTATCTATCTATCTATCTATCTATCTATCTATCTATCTGCTTGTCTGCCTAACTGTCTGTTTTTCCATTCGTCGATTCGCCGGCTGTTCGTTAGGCCATCTATCTATATATTCATCTGTCGATAGAATCCACATGTCCGTCTATCTGTTGGTCGGTTGGTTGGCATGGCTGTCTGGCTCCTTATATATCTGTCAGTCTGTATATATGTCCAGTTGTAAGTAGGTCTTTCTGTTTGCCTCAAGGTATATATATACCTAGTTGTCTCTCCATCTCTGTACATGAACTAATCTCTACAATGAACAGGCACTAATCTTCTTCAGTGTAAAGACATTAATTTCCTTAAGTGTGCAGAAACTTATCTCCTTCAGTGTGCAGACATTAATCTCCTTAAGTGTGCAGAAACTAATCTCTTATAGTGTGCAAATACTCATCTCTGTTGAGTGGGCAGACAGTTCTCTTCTTTAGTGTGCGGATCCTCATCTCCTTTAGTGTATGTCTCCAGTTTTCTATCTGTCTGGCCTGTACATGCATGCATTTCCTACAATGCGTGGACACCTATCTCCTTCAGTGCGCAGACATTCATCACCTTCAGTGTGCACTCATCTCCTTCAGAGAGTAGACACTCATCTATTTAAGTGTGCAGACACTAACCTTTTTCAGTGGGCAGAAAATCCTCTCATTTAATGCCCAGACACTCACCTCCATTTCTGTGAAGACACGCATCTCCTTTGTCGTGCATAAACTATTCTACTTCAGTGTGCAGACACCCATCTTCTTTAGTGTGCAGCCATTCATCGCCTTCAGTGTGCAAACAATCATCACCTTCATTGTGCGGACACTGATCACCTTCAGTGCTCAGATACTATTCAACTTCAGTGTGCAGACACTCATCTCCTTCAGTACGAAGACACCCATCTCTTTCTACGTGTGAAGACGCCCTTCTAATTTAGTCTGCAAACACACATCTATTTCAGTACGAAGACACACATCTCTTCCTATGTTTGAAGACGCCCTTCTAATTTAATCTGCAAACACTCATCTCCTTCACTCTGTAGACACTCAGCATCTTCGTTTTGCAGACATCGCCTTTCTTCTTTCTTTGATCCTTAGCCGCCGACTGTCAAAGCAGTCTTTGGCGTCTTGTAGGGCAACAACAAATTGATTCCACTTTGCTCGGTCGGCGGCCATCCTTCGTACAGTGCCCCAACTCTGGTTCATTCTATGCATCTTAGCCTCCGCAGTCCTCCGCCAAGTTGTTTTTGGTAGGCCTCTCTTTCGTTTTCCTTCAGGGGTCCATGGCGTAACTTTTATTGTGATGGCATCGGTGTCTCTTCTGAGGACATGGCCAAACCAGCTGCAGCGTCTGCCAGCTATGATGGTGTGCATGTCCTCTTGCTTGCTCCGAGTAAGCAGATCTTGGTTGGGGATGGTATTCGGCCAAAAGATTCGATGAATTTGTCTTAGACATGTTGTGTGAAAAGAGGACAATTTCGACATTTTCTTCCCTGTAACTCTCCAGAATTTCGCACAATAGAGAAGCACAGAAAGCACACAGCTCTGATATAATCTTAATTGTGTCCTTGTTGTGTACTGAGAGGACTTCCAGATGTGGTTTAGACTAAAAAGGGCTGTTCTTGCTTTGTTCATTCTGTTGTTGATGTCTGTGCTTGCTCCGCCGTCTGGTGTTACTATGCATCCTAGGTATGTGAAGGTGTCTATCTGCTCCTGTTCTTTACTAATATGAGCTCGTGGCTGCTCACATTGAGCGTCATGATTTCTGTCTTCTTTAGAATGATGTTCAAGCCCACCTGCTGGCTATACTTATTAAGTCTATCCGTTTTTCCTAGATGTGTTGATGTGAATATGCTAGTAGTGCAATGCCATCTGCATAATCCAGATCTTCCAATCTAGAAAATGTAGTCCATCTTATTCATCTTGGAATGCCGTCTATTGTCTGGCGCATCACCCAGTCTATGACTGTTAAAAATAGAGTGGTTGATAGCGACATCCCTGCCTTCACCTCAAAGGTTAGGTTGCTCTGCCCAACGCTACACGTGAAGTTGGCATAGAGGCTTTTCAGGAGCGACACTAGGCAGATTGGAATTCCATAAGCCCTCAGTATTTTCCATAAACTGTCGCAATGTGTACTGTCAAAAGCCTTTTTTTAAATCAACAAAATTACTGTACAGCTGCCTTTGCCATTCTGAGCACTACTCTATAATGTTTCTGAGTGTAAATATATGATCTACACATCTTCTGTTCTTTATACATCCTGCTTGTTCTTTGCTCAGTTTGTGGTCTACTACTTTTGAAATTCTATGTATAATTATCCCGCCTAGTATCTTGCTGGGAACTGAGAGAAGAGTGATTCATCTCCAATTATTGCAGTCTGCAAGATCTCCCCTCTTGGGCAATTTGACAATTATTCCTTTGTTCCACTCAGTTGGTGTTGTCCCTGTTTTCCAGACTTGTGCACATAATTATTCAAATAGTTATGCTGCAAGCTCATGGTCTTTCTTAAATAGCTCTGCATTTAAGTTATCATGGCCAGGAGCTTTTCAATTCTTTAACCCTTTGATTTATGTAATGATTTTTTTCTTTTCGTGAAATGTCTGCCCATCTTGTTTCCTGTCCCTCTGCTACCGTGATGAGATTTCTTTGCTTATCTCTTACTAATGTAATATTGTTTGTACCTCGTTTTCTGCTGATGATTTTAATTATTATCTCTTTCAATGCACATACATTAATCTCCTTCAGTGTGCAGATACTCTTCTCTTTCAATGTATAAACACTCTTCCCCTTCAGTGTACAGACACTCATCTCCTTCAGTGAGAAGACACAAATCTCCTTCAATCTGCAGAAACTCATCCCCTTCGGTGTGTAGACATGTATCTCTTTCAGTGGGAAGACAATTTCTTCCTTTAGCGAGGAGACACTTGTTTGCTTCATTACGCAGACACTCTTCTCCTTCAACGTGTAGACACCCATCTCGATTGGTATGCAGACACTCATCTCTTTCACCGTGAAGAAACTCATCACCTTCGTTGGTCAGACACTCATCACCTTCTGTGCTCAGTCGCCCATCACCTTCAATGTGCAGACACTCATCTCCTTCAGTAAGCAGACTCTAATCTCCTTTAGTGTTTAGACAAAAAGCTTTTTTTATTGTGCAGAGAATCACCTCCTTCAATGTGTAAACTTTCATCTTCAGTGTGCAGGTACTCATCTATTTCAGTATGCTGACATTCATCTTCTTCAATGTGGAAATACTCTTGTCCTTCGGTGTGTAAACACTCATCTACTTCAATGTGCAGACACGCATCGCTTTCAGTGTGCAGACACTCATCACCTTCAGTGTGCAGACAACCATTTTCTTCGGGGAGCAGATACTCATCTCCTTCAGTGTGCAAACACTCATTTCCTTCAGTGAGCAGATACACATCTCTTTCCCTGTGCAGTATCTCCTTCAATGTGCAGACACTCGTCCTTCAGTTTGCAGACACCATTCTTTTTCAATGTTTAAACACTAATCTCCTTCAGTGCGCAGACACTCATTTCATTCAGTGTACAAACGATTATCTTCTTTAATGTCCAGACACTCATATCCTTCAATGTGCAAACACTCATCTCCTTCAATGTGCAGATACTCGTCTCCTTCAGTGTGGGAACACCCATGTCCTTCATTGACCAGATCTTCATCTCCTTCAGTGTGCAGACACTCATCTCCTTCAATGAGAAGAGACTCATCCCCTTCAATGTGCAGACACTCATCTCCTTCAGTGAGATGAGCAGATACTCATCTCCTTTACTGTACAGACACTCATGTCCTTCATTGAGCAGATACACATCTTTTTCAGTGTGCAGATACTCAAATCCATCAATATGCAGACACACGTCTCCTTTGGAGTGAAGATACTCATTTTCTTTAGTGTACAGACAAACATCTGTATCACAGTACAGATACTCATCTCCTTCAATGTACAAACACTCATCTCCTTCACTGTACAGACACTCATGTCTTTCATTGAGCAGATACACATTTTTTTTTCAGTGGGCAAATACTCAAATCCTTCAATATTTAGACACACGTCTCCTTCTGAGTGCAAATACTCATTTTCTTTAGTGTACAGACAATCATCTTTATCACAGTACAGACACTCACTCCTTCAATGTGCAGACACTCATAACTTTCAATGGGCAGACATTCATCTTCTTTAGTGTACAGAAAATCATCTTCTTCAGTACACAGACACTCAACTTATTTAGTGTACAGTAAATCATCTTCTTCAGTATACAGACACTCATTTTCTTTAGTGTACAGAAAATCATCTTCTTCAGTACACAGACATTCATCTTCTTTAGTGTACAGAAAATCATCTTCTTCAGTATACAGACACTCATCTTCTTCAGTATACAGACAGACATCTTCTTTAGTGTACAAAAAATTATCTTCTTCAGTATACAGACACTCATCTTCTTCAGTATACAGACACTTATCTTCTTCAGTATACAGACACTCATCTTCTTTAGTAAACAGACACTCATCTTCTTTAGTATACAGACAGTCATCTCCTTTAGTGTACAAAAAATTATCTTCTTCAGTATACAGACGCTCATCTTCTTCAGTTTCCAAACACAACTTCTATTTAGCTGCTGCAGCATTAGCAGTCACATTTTCTAATTCATTTAGATCGTTGTCCAAGACTACTGTAAGATCCTAGTTTGAGTGAGAAGTCACACTGTATATGTTTTTCGTGTCATATCCGCCTCTAATTGATAAAGCGCACCCTTGTTGGCTACTGTAGCTTTCCAGTGTGATTGAAAACTCACACTGTATATCTTGTGCGTGTCATATCTATCTACGATATTGATACGTTTTATCAAGTTATACAAAGTTTTCTCGTTTAAAAAAGAAGTAATGATACAACATTAATGTACAATTAAAGACACAAAATTACCGGTTTCCCTGCCAGGTTTTCTTTTACAATCAATACACAGATGATAATAGCGACAATAGAAGTAATTGAGATACAACGTTGAATTTGTTGCATTTTTTTCTTGCTTGGTCTTTTCTTGATGTAAAATGACAGTTATTTCTCCCTGAGAAATGACAAATGTTTATTAATCTCACAAGATCCCCAAAACAAAATAAACAAAAAATGAAAGTAAATTGTACGCTCACTGAAATAGAGCGTATTCAGTAAACCAATAGACGATTAAAGCTACATATGTAAGATAAAATAGAAAATCAATTAAGTAAGACACTAGAAGAACAAAGTTTGTAGGCTTACGCTCATGTAGAAAGGAAAGAAAAAATTCACTAACCGATGACGTGACTTTGTCACGAAGCAGTAAGTCCATAAGGGCTTCATAAGTGTGTTAAGTTTTTGAAAGTTCAACCCAACATGAAAACGTAAGGCGAATATTTTCTATAAAGTCTGAAAAATCTTTCCCTGTCTCCGGCAATAGAGACATAAAGCGTAGGCGATAACTTTTTTCATCCAGTTGGTATTTTTTTAATAAGGCCGCTCTGACAACATCTGGTGTCGTGTAATGTTTGTACAATACCAAACCTACCCACTATCCTGTTCTCACTGTTCTAGTCTACTATCATTTACTGGACACAGTATTAAGGTCCTAAGGGTCTTGTTGGATTCGGCCTATACTGCTTGATAGAAATACAACAGAAGTGATTGCGTCATTAATAGGCTGAACTGCCCATGGAGGACTTCTGGTGTCGTGTATTGTGGTTCGCACTATTGACCTGCCATTGAAACATCATTTTTTGATGATGCGTAGATGGCAGAGCGGATAGTGTGATTCGCTTGCATGGCTAGGCGGTGTTGTCGCACGGAAGGTCCAGTGTTCAAATCCTGGGTAAGCCACTCATGTCTGTTGTTTTTCTGTTTTCTGGTGTTGTACTTCTTTATTTCCTGCGAGTGCCTGATAACATACCTTTATATTTGTTTCATATTAATTTACTGTTTACAGGCCTCAGGTTTCCCTCCCTTATTTGTAATAAATGTTTGTACAATACCAAACCTACCCACTATCCTGTTCTCACTGTTCTAGTCTACTATCATTTACTGGACACAGTATTAAGGTCCTAAGGGTCTTGTTGGATTCGGCCTATACTGCTTGATAGAAATACAACAGAAGTGATTGTGTCATTAATAGGCTGAACTGCCCATGGAGGACTTCTGGTGTCGTGTATTGTGGTTCGCACTATTGACCTGCCATTGAAACATCATTTTTTGATGATGCGTAGATGGCAGAGCGGATAGTGTGATTCGCTTGCATGGCTAGGCGGGGTTGTCGCACGGAAGGTCCAGTGTTCAAATCCTGGGTAAGCCACTCATGTCTGTTGTTTTTTCTGTTGTCTGGTGTTCTACTTCTTTATTTCCTGCGAGTGCCTGATAACATACCTTTATATTTGTTTCATATTAATTTACTGTTTACAGGCCTCAGGTTTCCCTCCCTTATTTGTAATAAATGTTTGTACAATACCAAACCTACCCACTATCCTGTTCTCACTGTTCTAGTCTACTATCATTTACTGGACACAGTATTAAGGTCCTAAGGGTCTTGTTGGATTCGGCCTATACTGCTTGATAGAAATACAACAGAAGTGATTGCGTCATTAATAGGCTGAACTGCCCATGGAGGACTTCTGGTGTCGTGTATTGTGGTTCGCACTATTGACCTGCCATTGAAACATCATTTTTTGATGATGCGTAGATGGCAGAGCGGATAGTGTGATTCGCTTGCATGGCTAGGCGGGGTTGTCGCACGGAAGGTCCAGTGTTCAAATCCTGGGTAAGCCACTCATGTCTGTTGTTTTTCTGTTGTCTGGTGTTCTACTTCTTTATTTCCTGCGAGTGCCTGATAACATACCTTTATATTTGTTTCATATTAATTTACTGTTTACAGGCCTCAGGTTTCCCTCCCTTATTTGTAATAAATGTTTGTACAATACCAAACCTACCCACTATCCTGTTCTCACTGTTCTAGTCTACTATCATTTACTGGACACAGTATTAAGGTCCTAAGGGTCTTGTTGGATTCGGCCTATACTGCTTGATAGAAATACAACAGAAGTGATTGCGTCATTAATAGGCTGAACTGCCCATGGAGGACTTCTGGTGTCGTGTATTGTGGTTCGCACTATTGACCTGCCATTGAAACATCATTTTTTGATGATGCGTAGATGGCAGAGCGGATAGTGTGATTCGCTTGCATGGATAGGCGGGGTTGTCGCACGGAAGGTCCAGTGTTCAAATCCTGGGTAAGCCACTCATGTCTGTTGTTTTTTCTGTTGTCTGGTGTTCTACTTCTTTATTTCCTGCGAGTGCCTGATAACATACCTTTATATTTGTTTCATATTAATTTACTGTTTACAGGCCTCAGGTTTCCCTCCCTTATTTGTAATAAATGTTTGTACAATACCAAACCTACCCACTATCCTGTTCTCGCTGTTCTAGTCTACTATCATTTACTGGACACAGTATTAAGGTCCTAAGGGTCTTGTTGGATTCGGCCTATACTGCTTGATAGAAATACAACAGAGGTGATTGCGTCATTAATAGGCTGAACTGCCCATGGAGGACTTCTGGTGTCGTGTATTGTGGTTCGCACTATTGACCTGCCATTGAAACATCATTTTTTGATGATGCGTAGATGGCAGAACGGATAGTGTGATTCGCTTGCATGGCTAGGCGGGGTTGTCGCACGGAAGGTCCAGTGTTCAAATCCTGGGTAAGCCACTCATGTCTTTTGTTTTTCTGTTGTCTGGTGTTCTACTTCTTTATTTCCTGCGAGTGCCTGATAACATACCTTTATATTTGTTTCATATTAATTTACTGTTTACAGGCCTCAGGTTTCCCTCCCTTATTTGTAATAAATGTTTGTACAATACCAAACCTACCCACTATCCTGTTCTCACTGTTCTAGTCTACTATCATTTACTGGACATAGTATTAAGGTCCTAAGGGTCTTGTTGGATTCGGCCTATACTGCTTGATAGAAATACAACAGAAGTGATTGCGTCATTAATAGGCTGAACTGCCCATGGAGGACTTCTGGTGTCGTGTATTGTGGTTCGCACTATTGACCTGCCATTGAAACATCATTTTTTGATGATGCGTAGATGGCAGAGCGGATAGTGTGATTCGCTTGCATGGCTAGGCGGGGTTGTCGCACGGAAGGTCCAGTGTTCAAATCCTGGGTAAGCCACTCATGTCTGTTGTTTTTCATTTGTCTGGTGTTCTACTTCTTTATTTCCTGCGAGTGCCTGATAACATACCTTTATATTTGTTTCATATTAATTTACTGTTTACAGGCCTCAGGTTTCCCTCCCTTATTTGTAATAAATGTTTGTACAATACCAAACCTACCCACTATCCTGTTCTCACTGTTCTAGTCTACTATCATTTACTGGACACAGTATTAAGGTCCTAAGGGTCTTGTTGGATTCGGCCTATACTGCTTGATAGAAATGCAACAGAAGTGATTGCGTCATTAATAGGCTGAACTGCCCATGGAGGACTGCTGGTGTCGTGTATTGTGGTTCGCACTATTGACCTGCCATTGAAACATCATTTTTTGATGATGCGTAGATGGCAGAGCGGATAGTGTGATTCGCTTGCATGGCTAGGCGGGGTTGTTGCACGGAAGGTCCAGTGTTCAAATCCTGGGTAAGCCACTCATGTCTGTTGTTTTTCTGTTGTCTGGTGTTCTACTTCTTTATTTCCTGCGAGTGCCTGATAACATACCTTTATATTTGTTTCATATTAATTTACTGTTTACAGGCCTCAGGTTTCCCTCCCTTATTTGTAATAAATGACAGAAGGCTTTGTGACAGACTGCTGGTGATTCTTGTATTGGGCGGCCAATCGAAAACCACGATTTGTGTCGCAAAACGAACCCGTAGCACGGACTTGAAATGTTGGTTACATCCCAACTTTAGCGATGTCGTGAATTTCCTACAGCACATCATGATAATGCAGGATGGTCACCTCGTTATTAGACTGATTGCGGAGTCAGACCAACATGCGACAATATCTAAAATATAGGGCAACTAGAAAAGTAACGGGATGTTTGACAGAACGGCAGTACATAGTTTTCAAAATCGCGGTGCGTGAGTTGTCCCTATCGCATAGCCTATGTACAGCTGTTCTAGCATTTCATTCATGTGTGGATGTTTGATTCATATTTGTGGAGTGTAATTTTATAGTGTTCTTACGGAATTTGCGAAGGGAAAAGGAGTCCAGCAAAAGTCTGTGTCTGCACATTACGTGTCTGGCGTCTAACCAAAAAGAAGCTAGCAAAGCGTATGTCTGCAAAGCAGAATTCACAAGATAGGACATCCTACGCTTCCTAAGTTACAAGGAAGTCTCGCCCGCATTTGTAAACGATCTTGGCGCAGCATTTTAGTCACCTGCTTATCAAGTGCTCACAAGTTGATTCGATATACAAATATCAAGTTCAACTCACTCAAATGTTTACTGCCTGAGTCAAGTTAACGCACGCACAAGTTGATTTTCATATTTATATCACGTTCAACTCCCTCAAAAGCTTATTTTTTGAATCACGAGTACATACTCACAAATTAATTTTACCAAAATCACTTAGTCACAGGTTGATCCGTCAAGATATCAAGCTCAGAGTAACAAGTTCAGCTACTGACTACGTCAAAACATCAAGTGAAGTCATCAACTTTCATCATATATTGCACGACGTAAACTCACTCTGACTAGCTTCAATCCACGAAAATTTTCTGCTACAAGAAGATCATTTTCTGAAGAGCTCAATTCAAGCGAGTGCCTTTCAGAGATCAGACAGCAGAAATTTTCCTGAGACAACAGTCAACGGTTTATCAACGCTAGAGAGAGATTTACAAATTTTGAAAGACAGTGTATCTTCTACGTTCTCACTTTTACACTGGTTTTCATCAGTACATCCTAGTCTTGGAGATAAACCCACACGACATATTATAAACCTACACTGGATTGTCTATGTATACCTGTGTATCATCATACAGTGGAGGAGCATTGATAGACTCAGGAACCATGTAGACTGGACATCAGTGTGGTAACACTTTAAATATCACACCATCATTTCACTATTTACATATGTTCATTCTCGTATTTAACTAACTTTATTATTTATATCTCATATGTGTGTGAATTTTCTTCCACCGTCATCAGTTTTTATTTTAAACTAACCATTAAGTGTAAATATTTAATTAATACAACCAATAACCGTTTTGATCATTATCTATTTCGTTAATGTATCACTCGTGCTGTCGGTGTTAAATATTTACATAGAGGTAAAATTCCACTCTTAGATAAAGTTGGGCGCTCTTTCTTTATTGAGATCTAAGGGCAGAAGCTAAGGTCATGAGAAAATATAATACTCTCCATAATTTACTAGAAAACTGTCTAGTGGAGAGAGTTCGCATTCTCTTCTTCTTGTTCTTAAATCGAATATGTCTCTTTCTTTGTTAACGTGCCAATTTCTGTAGACCTTCCGGAAATCATTAGATAGGTCTTCCCCAGCAACAACTAATGTTTTAATTGCTCATATGTGACGAATCAATTGTGCTATTTTACATTGACTTTCGTTCTCTCCGACAGTATCACTTCATTTCTGCTATTCGTCAACGATTGTCCTATTATTTGGCATATTTTATTCACCTACGTTTTTGCCTGACCGCTCCCATACTTGTTTACGCTTCACCATGTGAATCATAATAATACAAGGTTGATTAGATAGGTCTGCGGAAAATGCTTTTATCACTTCAGTCTAGCCACATTTGATGTAGACAGTTGTCGTGAAATATTCTAATCCACATATATAAATTATTAGGTAAATATAAAGCCTAACAAATAAAATTAATAAAGAGAAGAGCAATGGGAAAATAACAGTGCTGTCACAAAGAATGTACTCGAAATCCCCCCTTGTTTTCTGCTTCGTCTGCAAATTGTAACGCTTTCACGTTGATATAAAAGCTTACTGTATTATTACCCGCCTTCTTCAATGAAACGTGTGCTGCATTTCTAAGAAAAACATTGAGACGTACTGCGTAATGACCTAAATTAATCCTAACATTAATTATACTGCGTTACCAAAACGAACGAACAGATGGACAAAAGGATAAAGAGAGAGGGGAGGGCTGAAAATCAGGAACGCATGCAACACGAGTCGCGCGATACACAAATGCTGCCATCACGCGTGTAAGTCTACATGCACTAATTTTTTTTCAGACGGACAGTGATAAAATACACTACCCTTTCCCAGAGTTAGGTTTATAAATCATAAAAAACTCTTATTAGAAAAGATAACATTAGATGGGTTTACGGTTGAAAACATAACAGTACCCAGACAGCACATCTTCGAAACAGGAGGTAGAAGAAATTGCATATTTTGAACGCAGCCACGTAGCTCCTTTAAATTAGTATTTTTGGGTTCCTTAGGGCTTGCTGACAAATAATATGTAAAACGTTACGCAAATAGTCCAGGAATTAATAAATTATACCCAAAATAAAATAGTGAGGAGGCCTGACAGCATGGAATCATTTCTGCTCATAAAATTTTTTTTATAACGTGTTTGAAAAAACCTTACGTTACATAAATAGCCTACCATGTAAACTCCCCATTGATTGGAGCGCAACAAATGAAAGCCTAACCACGATTGGTCGGACTATAAATACTATCTTGGTTGTTAGGGGAGACGGGGAAAGGTAACATTTTTTCAAACACTTGTCGAAACGGGCCTCATTGGTCAGACTCGCTGATATACACACTTGGGAGCGTTAGTTCGAAACCACTTGTTTAAATAAGATTGATAAAGCATCAGTGCGTTGAAGCCAGCTTATATTTGGCTAAATAAAAGCCTGGAAGATAAGCAGATGGGAATTTGTGCCAGTTTGTGCCAGAATTCATTGCTAATCAACGTATCTGTGTTTATTCGTATGAATTGTGGTAAGCTTGAACCATTCAATATCTTTTAATGAAAATTGAATGTGAATTGTTGATTTATGCCTGTATATATATGTGTAGTTCAGTGGCCAACGTGAGGTAAAGCCTGTAATGCTCCAGCCTGAACAGAGGGTGTCGGAGAGAAGTAAAACGGCATGGAATGGCCAAACAGTACACTGACACCTGGATGATTGAATAGAAAGAAATAATGCTGGAATTGCAGAGGCGTAGTAACCATTAAGAAGGGTAATACTGGAATAAAGTATTTCAAATGAAGCTGACAGTTGGCCTAATGCTCTGAACTCAATGTTTGTGCTGTGTTGTGATCAGTGTAACAAGAGAGTTTAAGTTAGTTATGAAGTAGAAGGTACATCCTTCTTGATTTCAGGGACAGTGGTCTTGATGGTACTGAGCAGCACCTGGTCAGAGCTTTGCTGAATCCAGTGTCGGACAGCATACTCCTTGGTCCTTTTAGCTATCAGTGAGGTGTCTCCAGAGCCCAGAGGAGAATTCGAGCAGAGGAGTCCTTTCCTGCCGCCATCACGCCAGATAAGCTAACTTGGCCAGCTGAGCTCAACATTATGTCCCCTCATCTTGAAATAACTTTGTAAAAATAACATTCAGAGGGGAATTTAATTGTCTTAATATCAGGAACTGAGAACATCTCCAATACTAGTCCCTAAGACAAACTATTGAAGTCATGATGACAAATACCAACAGAGCTTGAACAAAACAAAACCAGTATTACCTCATATTACTACTACACAACTGACACACATAGGATATTTTTAATAATATATGTCACTACAATATTCATATTGATAATGTCTGTACATATACTTGTAATTAAAATTGATTGTGATTCCTGGTTCCTTTGTATTTGAATCAGGACACAAATACATTATTAACAGCACTGAATACATATTGTTATTTGAAACGTTACGAGTGACTTCTTTAAGATATTCTCATAGAGTGTTATATGTATGTGAGTGTCACAGTGTTGTTAAGAGTAGTGGATTAAATTAAATTGTTTATCTGTCTGTTGTTGTGACTTACACTTCACCATACTCATACCCTAGACACATAACATAGCATCACACTATTCCAGAATAATTCTGACTGAGATATATAGATATGTGGTAGCAAGTAAGGTTATCTATAATACACTACTCTTAATAGATATAGATACCTTCACAGCTGATCTCAGTCAGTACACTAAGTTCCCTATAAGTATTTATAACATCCCACTTCACCACAACAGTAAACATGAAGTGAAAGCGACTTTGACGTAAATCATTTCCGGGGCCAGCGACAAATAGGCAAGTGACCAATAGAGCCAGAATAGACTTTGACTTTCATTGGCAAGTTGGTCTAAACGTACAATATGGGACTTGACCTGAGAAATGGAAATATAATCTAGCGAAATCGATACACACAAATCAGACTGCATCGCCAATTCAATCTAGCAATTCACCACAGTCAGAGTGAAGGATCGGACACAGGATTCCAAGTTTATAAGTGACAGATCAGAGTATTTTGGCAACTTTGAAACTTAACCAAGTAAATCCGCATTTTTAAATACAATGACTGGAAACGTAAGGAATCAGAACACAAGTCATAAGAGGGATTATAAATTAACCTCAGACCAAGTGATTAGACGCATCGTATCAACTTGCTGTGTCCAGAGTAACTGTCAGGAGACTGTAGATCCCATTTAGGTTCGTGGTACGAGGCTGTAAGACTAAAGTTTCGACGCCACTAGTTCTGAGTCAAAAGCACGGATTAAACACTAACCGTCTACATTGGACGCGGTGTGTGAAGAAATGTCCTCATCACAAAAGAATTGGCGAAACCACGGCTGCAGGACTCGCTTAGACCAGCTAATTTCTTATTAAAGGAAACAGCCCAAAGGTCAATTTTCTTTTTAAACATCTGCATCCCAAGTCTCAGTGTAGACACGTTTTAAAGACATATAAAATTCGCCATACTTTTGTTGCACATGTCCCTACATACTTATACTTATCGTTATTTTTACCTGTTAAAACTAATTGATTATTAAATGTGTTACATGTTATTTTAAAACAAAACAATCATTGTTTATTCAGTTATTATAGGTAGGAAAGCAAACGTATGAGCAAGACTCTTTAATATATATTCATCTAAACATATATTGCCATCTACAGCAAATACTTATAAAAGAATTTTGCTGGATCTACGCTAGCTGGGGGCTTGGACGGGCTAAACGCCTTGCTTAATTGTTCACAAAAGGCGACGGATCAGATATAAGTTAATAGTGCTCTGCCCTATGCAGCATTGTTTTTGACTTCTGAAAACATCTTGTGAAAACAAATTTGAGATAGAAGCATCATTATCCTTCTATATCTAACTCTGCCAAGAGTAATTTTGTGCAAAGGTAGACACCTTTGAAGACCTATTATTGACAACCTGTATACACGCACCACAGTTGGTCATAAATAGAGGTAGGTGGAGATATGTGAAACATAAGCAGACATATGTGGAGACATGTAGGACTTAAGTAGATGTTTGTGGAGACATGTAGGGCATAAGTAGAAATGTGTAGACATGTAGGGCATAAGTAGAAATGTGGAGACATGTAGGACATAAGAAGTAGTATGTGGAGACATGTAGGGCATAAGTAGAAATTCGTTGAGACTTGTAGGGGGTACGTGTGGCGACAGGCGAAACATAATTAGAAATTGTTATTGTTTGAAAGAATTGACATCATTGCACTCCGGGCAAACCCATAGGTGCTCAGTCTCCATCATCACATGTCTAAGAGTGTGAATGCCGACTGTTCCTGTAGATCGCTGGTTGTAAGCATGACAGATGCATCCTCTCATAGTCCATCTCTACTAGCCTTTGTTTGATCATACATTCCAGCAGTATTAACCGTGATGATTCATCTATTTCAGTATCATTCTATAGAAGTCGATCATTAATTGTTCTCAGTATATCTCCTTTATCCATTTCTTGTGTCCCCACTATGGGCGCTCTTGAAGCTAGTCTGTCAGCTCTTTCATTACCACACACCCCAGCATGACCAGGACAGTACATCCACACCAGCTCTTGTAGACTGGACGCTTCTATGAATGTTTTCCATTCATGCCGCAACCAACCACTTCGAACCTTCCGAAGCATGGCCTGAGAGTCTGACATAATGATAGCTTTTGTTAATGACGTTTCAGTCATCCACCGTAAGGCAGCAGTAACAGCCTCGACCTCCATTCTCATGCTGGAAGTTGGTATCTTGTAAGCCCCGCTATGTTCGGAGACGATTCTGCCCTGTACCCGAGCAGAGAAGCCACAAACCAGATTTCTGACCGCGGATGACTGACCCATCTGTATACACAATGGCATCATTATCCCCCGGAATGATCATGTATCAGTTGATCAATTTCCACTTCTTCTTGTCCATTGCCCCAATGTCTACACTCCCTGCCTAGGCTGATGATGACCTGCTGGTAGTTAATCCAGTTCTCATCTGACATACTCCACTCTTCCCCCTTGAATATATTGTCAACTGTGGTCACCTGCTTGATCGTTGTCTCTGCCTGTACCATCCATCACATTCCTCTCTATATTCTTGCTCCCTTAATGTCAGCTATGTTACCATGCAGAGGGTGCCGTTTGTCTGTGGATATTCGCATATAGGCTTTTGCTTGCGACATCGCATATCTGGATTTAATACACGGCACTCCAAACATGTACCTCATCGTCACAATGGGGGTATCTTGCGTACAACCCAAGACTATGCGCATCCCTTTATTCTGAATACGTTCTAGTCGTTCGCATTGTGCTACTGACAGTGTGAGTTCTCCCAGCCCATACTTAATGACAGATATAAAAATATGGTAAAGAAGAAATATTAATCTCTGCTCCAGACGCGCAGCGGCCATTATTTTCAGTGCCACTAGACCTCTCATGCATTTCTATGTGATTTGCTCAACATGGTACGTATATATTAGCCGGCGATCAAATGTAATTCCAAGGTATTTCAGCTTTTTTTTTGGCTTTCAATTTTCTGTACATTTAGAGTAATATCTGGGAGGTTTGCTTTCACAATGGAGTTGTTCAGTTAGCACCACATCACACAGACCTTGTTGGGATTGACTTTGGAGCCAGTTTCCTCGCACCATTTAGAGACCTCCTGTAGTGTCCTATTTATTCTATTAATCATTTCTTGTCGGTCAGAGCCAGTTCTGTAGATGAGTAAATCATCAGCAAATGTCAGTGGCTGAATAGTTGCTAATTTTTGCTGTATAGATATTAAACAGCACCGGTGATAGTGGAGAAACCTGGGGCAGTCCTGGGCAAATGAGAATTGAATCTAATGTCCATGTTCCTAAGCGAAATGTCACTGACCTCTCAGTTAAGGCAGCTGCTATTCATCTTGTAAGCCAAGGGTTCACACCACAAGCCAGTACACTTAGATAATTAGAAATATTTGAGTACACATACGACATAATATTACTGAAGATCATAAAGGAAGAAAGAGTTAGAGGCAAGTCTGTAAGAGAAAGATACCATCAAGAGATGGAGATGAAAGAGTCTATCAGAGTGCACCATCAAGACAAGAGACAGCAGACGTTCATTACAGTAGACCTTCGGTGTGGAAATGGCAGCTGGTGATGATGATGACATGAGTAGAAATATGAGAAACAAACGGGACATAACTGATCTAGTCTACCATGTCGATGAAAGTTTGACCAATAAAGCAGCAAAGATTTCACTGACTAACAAAAAAAAACTTTTTTTTTTCTTTCTCTAACATTTCTATGTTTTTCTGGTCAATTTTAATGCGCTGTTTTTAAATCTGCAAACCGTTTTTCTCTATCAGGTCGGGATCTCTAGAAATACGCAATTGAAGTTTTTTAACAACGCATACAGTATTACAACATCATTCGTACAAGAAGTATAACAGTTATGTAGGCTTGAATTTCTTTGCAGTCGACTTTCGTCGGTGAATGGCATGTGGTACATCGCGATGAAGCATCCAACAATAATCGGCAAGCATGGTCACACTCCACCGTCCTTGATAACGTGACTCCATTACGGCGATATCTTGATGGAATCATTCTCCATGTTCATCGGTGACTTCGCCAAGGTTGTCAGGGAAAAAGTCAAGATGCGAATCGAGCAAATTGATTTTGAGGGACATGTTACAGCCCATAATTATGTATGCATCTATGCACTGCTTAACAATATGCAACATAGTTGACAGATTTGTGATTTTCCAGAAAGTTATCGACGATCGATTTGAATGCCATCCATGCGCGAAGTTCCCTACCATGTAACAAGTTCTCGAATTGTTTGTCTGCAATAACTTTCCTAATATGAGGTCCTACAAAGATACCTTCCTTTATCTTTGCATCGCTAACTTGCGGAAACTTTTCTCGAAGATAAGTGAAAGCTTTGCTCGTTTTATCTAACGCTTTTACAAAATTCTTCATGAGCCCCAACTTTATATGTAACAGTGGTAAAATGAAGGTGTCTTTGTTAATTAATGGCTCGCGTATTACATTTTTATGCCCGAGCTGCATACGATCCCGGATAGGCCACACCTTTCTTGCATAATGTTACTGTCTGTTGCGGCTGTCCCATTCACATCGGAAGCAACAAAATTTAGTATACCCAGTCTGCATGCCCGTGAGAATTGCAATGACCTTTAGGTCTCCACAAATCCGCCATTGGTAGTCATTGTACTTTATTTTTTCCAAACGTATGCCATATTGTCATAAGTTTCTTTCATATGAACAGAGTAGGCGACTGGAATTGTTGAAAAAAAAATTTATGTTATGCAATAACACGGTTTTTAGACTAATCTTGGAAGAATCGATGAAAAATCGCCATTCGTTGACTATGTGCTCATGACCGTTTACATCTTTGCAATAGCAAATGTCATCATCCATCTCAAAGTATTGAACAAGTTCTCTGTGTCTATGACGAAATTTAGATATCGGAGTATTGGGCGCTAAAAGATTCCATTCTTTGAGTCGCGAACCGAGTAATTCCGCTTGTCCTTTGGTAAGAGCGAGATCACGTATTAGATCTGAAAGTTCTGAATGGTTAATTAAGTAAACACCATCATTCACCGGTATGTAATCTGAGTCAGAATTAGTTTCTAAAGCAGGTAAACTATCACTTTCTGATGGTTCATTTACGTCCAACGGATACTGTTCTGGTGGTACTTGGATCGGACACGTGATTGGATCATGAGGCACTGGTTTCGAAACCGATTCAATATTTGGATAAACCACAGACTTTCTAGTTTTAAAAGTGAAACCATGGATATTTGTCAAGCAGAAGTAACAATCAGTAGTGTGATTTGTATGTTCACGCCATATTACTGGCACGCCAAAAGGCATCGACTTATGCTTCGGCGATTTTCGCAACCAACCTGCCAATGTATCGAACAAAAAGCATTTGGCTTCCAAGATTTATTTGCATCATCAACTTTCGAATCGAAATAAAGTTCATATGCTATCTTTAGTAATGGTGTAAAGTTTTTCTGGTCAACACGATCGGTAAAATATCCGCACACGTAACAGAACAGATCAGCCGAATTTCTACAACTTCTAGAAGCCATATTTTGCTCAGAATTATTTCAAAATACAGTAACTATTTGAAAAATCGCGTAACATATGTCATGCATCTTTTAGCAGTATAAAAAGTAGAATTATGTTGCTTTTTATTAATTTTTAATAAGTTATATAGTAAAAATGAAACGGAGCAAATAACGGTTTCCCAAAAATATATTTATTCACAAATATCTTAAGAACCCGACGTGATAGAGATAAACGGATTTCAGATTTGAAATCAGCGCAAGAAACTGACCTAAGAACACTTATTCTTATATAAGAAAGAAAAATGTTGTTTGTCAGTGTTTTCGTTCTTCAGGTGAACAGAGCTAACGGTTAATTCTAGTATGCAGGACACGTACAAGAAAACTTACCCGTAAGGTACATGTATGTCAACGGAGGCTGTTTTACCACTGGTATAAATACATTTTTAAACACCCGCGAAGATATTGATTGTCAGCGATAACGTTAGATACTTAATTTTAAAAGTAATAAGTTTTGTTCCGCCCTTATACATTAACGACTACAGTGTCCCACGTTTTCAAATTACTGGTGGTGTTAAAAAGCCGTTTCCTATTTTTTAAATTTGTACATAATCACATGTGTTTACTGGATATCGTCATCATCATCATCATCATCATCATCATCATCATCATCATCATCATCATCATCATCAACATCAACATCACCACCATCATCATCATCATCATCATCATCATCATCATCATCATCATCATCATCATCATCATCATCATCATCATCATCATCAATCAACATCATCATCATCATCATCAATCATCATCATCTTCATCAACATCAACATCACCATCATCATCGTCATCATCATAATCATTATCTTCATCAATCGTCATCATCATCATCATCATCATCATCATCATCATCATCATCATCATCATCAACATCAACATCACCATCATTATCCTCATCATCATCATCATCATCATCATCATCATCATCATCATCATCATCATCATCATCATCATCATCATCATTCACCTCACCAAGAAGCACAAACCTTCAACAAGTCTACCTTCCTGTACCATCAGCTCCAAGCTTGTCCATTCCTTCTTCATCCCCTTCATGCCTGTCACCAGTTGTCTTCCCCATGTGTTCCTTGATTGTCCTCTTCCTCTCTTGCCCTGGGAGTTCCAGCACTAGGACGGCCTGGTACTGCTATAAAGTGTGTCCTATCTATCGTTAGAGTCTTCTTCTCATTTTGTGTTTCACTGACACTGGTTCTTGTCATCAGTTCCAGATTAGTGAACTTGTCATCTGTTTCACATTAGTGAACTTGTCATCAGTTCCACATTAGTGATCGTGTCATCAGTTCCACGTTAGGGAACTTGTCATCAGTTTCCCATTAGTAAACTTGTCATCAGTTCCACATTAGTGAACTTGTCATCAGTTTTACATTAGGGAACTTGTCATCAGTTCCACATTAGTCAACTTGTCATCAGTTCCACATTAGTGAACTTGTCACCAGTTCCACATTAGTGAACTTGTCATCAGTTCCACATTAGTGAACTTGTCATCAGTTCCACATTAGTGAACTTGACATCAGTTCCACATTAGTGAATTTGTCATCAGTTCCACATTAGTGAACTTGTCATCAATTCCACATTAGTGAACTTGTCATCAGTTCCACATTAGTGAACTTGTCATCTGTTCCACATTATTTAACTTGTCATCAGTTCCACATAAGTGAACTTGTCATCAGTTCCACATTAGTGAACCTGTCATCAGTTCCACATTAGTGAACTTGTCATCAGTTCCACATTAGTGAACTTGTCATCAGTTCCACTTAAGTGAACTTGTCATCAGTTCAACATTAGGGATCTTGTCATCAGTTCCACATTAGTGAACTTGTCATCAGTTCCACATTAGTAAACATGTCATCAGTTCCACATTAGGGATCTTGTCATCAGTTCCACATTAGCGAACTTGTCATCAGTTCCACATTAGTGAACTTGTCATCAGTTCCACATTAGGGAACTTGTCATCAGTTCCACATTAGTGAACTTGTCATCAGTTCCACATTAGTGAACTTGTCATCAGTTCCACATTAGTGAACTTCTCGTACCACTGCAATGCTTCTATTCTAAGCCAGCGTTTGTAGGATATACATGAAACAAGTGTCAAAACAAATTAGTCTTCGTCCGGGCCCAGTTGGTTAAATTGGGGCTATCTTTGTTGTCAATAACTGTTACATTGTACGTTACGTCTGAGAATAACATTTGCCAAAAAATGAAATTCGCGTATAATACGTTATTATACGTTAAATTAATAAGCGCAAGTTTGGTATGTGGCGCTTTCCATAGGTATCTTACCTCATTGGCGCATACTGTGTAAAAAACAAGTTGTTTGTTTTCATGTAACAAGAGTTTTACTGCCACTTCAAAGGTAAATATCATACTGTTGGGTTCTTTTCAGGTATCCAACAGATGACTGTTTGATCGTGCTGCTAAAACGCGAATGTAAAATGAACTGTCAAATTAGTTCAACAGGTAATGGTGTATAACGTCAGGCATGTCAATCAAGGCCTGATGCGAACTGAAGTAAACTGTAAGGCGGATGGTACAGTTTAACATATTTTATTTGACGGTATAAGTTCAACAATACGAGACAGTGTTCTTGACGGATACCATCAACATGGAGGCATAGTAATAATGTTCATGACGAAAAGTATATACATCTATGATGGTGGTTAGGTATTGTGGCAGATCCCTTTCAAACATCCTCCTTACATTCAATTAATAAGAATCCAATAATGTTCATGTTATGTTTGAACAGTAATATAATGTCCGTTGACCTTGTCTGAGGACATCCAACTAAGTACAGATTCTCACACCACTGAATCCCGCATTCATCTAACAAAAGACTGTCTTGATCCCACTTTCTTCAATACTTACAACGTAAGTTCAAAATATAATAACAATGGCGTAGATATGAAGATACATCTGGGTTAGTACTTTGGGTTTTTAACTAACCTCTCCACAAACTCATGCCACGACTTTGGCATTGGCATAACGGCATTTTAATATAAGAATAATACAATCCAATAACTTTGTGCCCTCGTAGGAATTCTTCGTCTACGATAGATTATAGAGGCTATCAGCTCCGTTGGTCCATTCTAGGAATGACATAACAATATGGATTCCCGCTAGACTTTCTCAAGGAGTAGCCTTAAACTTCAGGTTTCAATATTCTAATCATACAATACGACGGGGCGACAACTTACATATTACTTCCAGTATTGGCTTCGACCTGAAGACCAATATTGTAACAAACGAATGGCTTCCACAGACTTGCCACGATAAACGAAATATTCCACGGACATATCGTCCGGACTGCCCCTTTCAGATCATGACGTAGGACTCTCTTAAAACTAGGTTATCCGTGCGTACAGAGTAACTCATACTCTACATTGTGCACGTCGGTGCGTGAGCAAATCGAACGCACAAATAATATAACTATATCACGACTGGTGCGTACATTGGCAGGACCGAACGACTACCCCCATAGGTAAAAAACGTACGCAACACATACATATATGTTTAATTTATGCTACAGATTGAATTGCTAGACTAACATGGGTTAAAACGTTCAGATTTACAGAAAAATGGTCATATGCTTAAATGTGACGAACATGATATCTTAGCGCTATAAGTATGGAAAACCATCTTTTCAATATTTAATTATGTACTTCAGCCGATAATACGACACATAGCATGACTGTATCATTTTCTGTTTGCTTTTATTTCAATCGCAGAATGACAGCAACCCTTAAAGTATGCCTTGAGACAAAGGAAGAGAATGGGATCATGTCAAAATATACTACTCGTCAAAAGTCAAGGGCCACTTAGAAAAACCTTGGTTGAAACCATAAAACAAATCTGATATAAATGTAATCTGTATCAGTCAAAACGGCATTTATTGAATACCAAATTGACATGTCACGTAAAGAAATGGAAACACACATTCAAACGCAATGAAGCTGTGAAGTGTGTCACCCACTTTTTCAAAAATCACACAATAGATATTGGACAAATAGACATTTCAAAATCGGGTATGACCACCGTTTGCAGCAAGGCATTCAAGACAGCGTATACGCATCGAGTCCACAAGGGTCCGAAGAGTATCCTGAGGAACAGCTTGTCATTCCTGAAGCAGAAATGCAGTCAGCTGTGAAAAATCCATTGGCAGGGGGTGATTTGTTGACAATCTTCGACCAAGGACATCCCAGAGGTGCTCAATCGGCGAAAGGTCAGGTGAATGAGCTGGCCACGCCATCCTGATGATCCCATGTTGCTGAATAAACTCATTCACCACACGAGCTCGATGGGGTCGAGCATTATCATCTTGGAGGATAGCATTAACACCTATGGCCTCCAGAGCAGGCTGAACAAATGGTCTCAAGATTTCGTTCTGGTATCTTGGGCCGGTCAAGTTGCCTTGGATGATGTAGAGTGGGGTCCTGCCGTGTCTGTAGAAGCCTCCCCAGGCCATGACAGAACCCCTACCATAACGATCCACCTCTCGAATTGTGTCATCAGTAAATCGCTCTCCTGGTCGTCTCCAAACTCGAATCCTGCCATCATTGAATGACACAGTGAAGCGAGATTCATCAGTGAAGAGAACTTGACTCCATTGTTGCCTTGTCCATCGGATGTGCTCGCGACACCAAGCAACACGGGCTCTGCGATGAGCAGGAGTAAGAGGGATTCTGACTGCAGGACGTCGAGCAGCTAGTCCAAATTCATGTAAACGTCTGCGAATGGTGCTTTGACTGACATTAACGTTTACAGTTTGTCTCAGCTGACATCTTAGAGTGGAACAATTCACTGCTCGATGGCGCAGGGCTGACAACAAGAGGTACCGGTCATCATGTTTATTGGTGCATCTAGAGCGACCTGGCCGGTGGCGATCCTCCACACTTCCTGTGGCCTGAAATCTTTCCTAAATTCTTTGGATAGTAGAGTTTGACACTGCAAGCCGTCTAGCAACCTCACGGACAGATAAACCACTTTCAACCCACCCTATAGCCCTCATTCTTTGTAAGGTGTCAAGACTTCTTCTCGGTGGCATGGTTTTTGCAAGTGATGAAACTACCCGAAGTCTGCTGATTGTAAAAGAAATTAGGAGTGAACTCTGTTCACGAAAAGTCGCCATTGCACGTGGAATGTCAATCAGCACGATTACTTCACCTGTTTGGTTGTACGGAAGTTTGAAAAAACAGATTAAAAATGTGAATTTATGGTCAGCAAACCAAATTGCACGTGATCACCATGGTTGTCGGCGAGTTGTTTTTATGCTTAACGTGCATAGAGGACTGTCAGAGGAAGATATTGCACCCATTTTTACTAAAAACTTCCTTCATTTAATCATTCTATGCGCTTATATAAAATGTATTGAAAATAATAGGGTGGCGCTTGACTTTTGACGAGTAGTATAATTAAGGAAAGCAAGAAGAACAGTTTGCTAGAATGTTTGTACTGCGACAAGTAGATCTGGGGAAGCGTAAATCGATTCAGATCTCACGTTGAAGTAGAAGTAGTATCAGGGGTTGCAAGGTGCACTAGAGCGCCTAGGGATATATATGAAAGGTCTTATTGCTTCTTGTATTTGTGCTCGATGTTTGAATAAAAATAAGTCAATTGAATTGTTTTTAGTTTTAGCTGTCTAGCTTCTGTAGGACAGCATAACATGTTTTAATTGGAGAAGATTTTCAGGTTTTGAAACATATGACAACGTATTTTAAAATAATTGGAGTTTTACCGTACACATATAACACGTATTTTAACGTCAACAATACAATCCGTTATACAAGACGTACGGTCGAACATTACTGTAAATAATATTACTCCGAGGACCGTTTTTTTCCCCCATAACTCTCAGTGTCAGTCTCATTTGATGTCATGCTCGCTTCGACAATGCGTTGGTTATAAAATAAATGTTAGAGTGAGACAGAGAGCAACACAACAAGTTATGGCCTATTATCATCATAAACATTGTCATCATAACTGATCCACAGAAGCCTGCATCAAAGTATTTGTATGTGAGACAGAGAGCAATTCAAACATCTCGTGCAACTCACGATCTAGGTCACTTTGACCTTCTTCCACAAGTTTTTCAGTTCAGGTGGTTGCGCTTTTTGCCTACAATATTTTAAAGATGCTAATCTCGTCTGATGATAAGACTTCAATACATCTGTAGCTGTTTCTTGGTTTCCTTCCTAGTACAATATAAAAATCAATTCTATCCGTGGACTGAAAAATAAATCGAGAATGTACATACATGACTTTTACTAGACAAAGTCTTTCCTCCCAGTACAGAAAATATAGCTAGCTTATATTCTGTCTTGAAAAACGGTATCATTTAAACTTTACACACAATATACTTCTTTCTGAAAATACTTCAAGAAAATTCAACTTAGAACAGGTCTTCGTGGCTCTACGAAAATGAGACACCTCAACCACGGCTTCTCACCAGTTCACCAGTAGAAACTCAACCTTCCCCGGGGTCATCTAGATGGAACTGCCCTCATGATAATGTTAACGTCTCGTTAACCCGACAGGTGTTGTGGGCCTTTGCCACCGTCAATGATTTTGACTGGTCTACTAAAAATGAATGACCTTATCTCATTGGCCCGTATAATGCCGGGGTAACAAGCCTCACTGTCACATATGGGTTCCGAGGCTAACAAATGTATCCTGTAGGTAGAAATTTGCGTTCTATCAAAAAAATCTAAGACCCTAAAAAAAATTTTACAACCAACAAAAAAAAAAAAAATAATGTTAACAACACAAAAAATCTTCTGCTAAAATAAAATACTCTACATATTCGCTATACGAACATGTTCGTTACACAGAAGCTCTCGTAGATATACAACGTCCTCTTAATTATATGGCGCATGTATAATACATTAATGGATACTTTCATAAAATCAATACAATATAAACAAACTAACTGTACAACAAAACCTTAACATTAATTATGGAAGGTGAGCAATTTGCAACAGACTCTTTGGCTAAGATAACATACACCTATCATATATGGACTGCTTGGTTTAAAAAAAAATCAATCATGAACTCGACTACAATGTGTGAGCTTATTTACAAAACGGTCATGTTTAGCAAACTAAACTTGTCTGAACTTAAAGCGTAACTGGTATACATACATAAGTAATAACTGCGTATGGCGTGGAAACAACACTGCCATAGTAAAACAAATATATTTACAATGTTATTTCTTGACTGTCTACGTCAGTAAAGACAAAAGAGTTAACAACAGAACTAGAAAGAGCGATTCTAACGATCAAACTCGACTGATGGTAGTCTGGATGCCGAGGGAGAGGTAAAAGAAATAGATGACATTATTTGCTGTTTACGTGTCCGATAGATCTGTGGCTATGAATGCACATTACAGTCTGAGTTATAGTCAGGTGTCTGTCAGAATAACTCTCTTATTGCTCAGAACAATGCTCTGTTATGAGTTCAATCAATTAACATGGTTCAACAAAACCAAAAAAAAAAAAAAAGTTGATGTCTTCCTAACAATCTCATAGAAGTCCAAACTTTGCATAAATGAGAAAGAAAAAATATTTACAACAATCATGAAGATGGACATAATTAAGTCAGTCCTCATAGAGCTCAACACAATTTACTTAGTGTCGTGTTGATATTTAATAACAGTGTTCTTCATTTGGCATGCCGCCATAAATGCTTGTAATCAAAGTAATGTTATTCATCAAGTAGCCAATCTTAAGTATGTTCTGTTTGGATGCACGGGTTCTGTGCTACAAAAGTAAAATGTTACAAAGTTCTCGTCTCTGGTGCTGAGGTTTAATCGTCACTGTGCACCACAGCATTATACCGCGATGTATCAATTGGTTCTACTCAGGCACGTCAGCGTGGTGAAAATCTCGGTTACAACGCAGTGGGGTTTAAATAAAAATGTTAATGGGCTGGTAGAAACTGACATATAGATCCACTGGTGCGAGAAAAATTTTTTTTGGGTATACGATAAAGTTTTAGCATGCCTGCGTGAGCTTCAAATGTCATCATAGTTCGAGAAGTGTGCATGAGTAACTCTTGTTCTGTGTACCTGAAGGGAAAAAATAATTTTTAGTAAACACTGTCGCGTACTATGTAGAGAAGAGTACGTGCTACGTTGGATACTTATGATGAGGGAGTATCATATCAGTTGGGCGTTATGAAGATGGAACGCCTTCGCTAATTTATAGTAGTTTAGCGATTTCTAAAAGCGCTATTGCTCGCTCTGAGAGTCTGCTATCGTAAGCTTGCGTAGGGAAAAAAATGGTAGCTGTGTTACACGTTGCTCGTATAGAGGATGTGGGACCGATAGGTCTATTCCAACTACCTAAGAGCGAATAGTGCTACTATTATTAACTAGAATATTGTATTACAGACTAGCTAGGTACTTTTACACTAGTCGTAATGAAATGACGTCATCAAATCTACTATGGGAAAACAACATAGCTAAGACCGGAAGGAAAAGAAAATGGAATAGCTTTTTGAGACCGGATCAGCGAAGTCGGTTGTGTTGTCAACATCTTGCAGGTCCTCTTTATAGTGTGCTATTTCATGGGATCTGTGGATATACACCACTCAAGAATCTGTACTAATGAACTATAATGAAAGTATCAGAATGTGTAGTCAATTAATAAAGGTATCCATTCATTTTTTTATACCAGCTTGAACTTATTCACTGATCGTTGGTTGAAAGTGACCTTGTTTACATCAGGACTGCTAGCTCATTACATAAACCAGTATTGTTTGCCTGGTATATGATAAACAGTACTGCCCACTAGTAACAGAAAACAGTATTGCCTTTGTCTTATAAACAGCACTGCCAAAACATTTTACGAAAATTGTATTTGCATGCTCTGCATAATGAAAACGGTATGCCAATACATTGTATAAGGAAAACAGTATTGCCTGCCCTACATATGACAAACAGTGTTGCTGGTATTGAGTAATAAAAATAGATAGTGTCACTAAAGTTGAAAAGTCTTCACTACACATGAGAATTAAGAAACCTGGGTTGAAGATAAATCATCTAGAAATAAAACATCTCTTGCGACAGCGAGTCTAGGAACTAGATGACTTGGCCATCAGTACTGTCACACTTGTTAAGTATCTTTAAGTACGGTCAGACACTTAAGTATGGTCACAGATGTAATAGACTGTTGCGGAAGAATGGGTTGTAGAGTTCCTTTTGGCTTGTTCGTTTTTGTCTGGCGTCGCTTTCTCATGACGTTATACCGGACATGCTCCTGCGGGAATCTGATATACTTTGCAATGGGTGGTGAATATTCTAATGATGACATATTTAGTCTTTTGGCTGTCGACCTGATGTCGATTTCGAGTTCGCCATCTATACTGTCTGATTTTCGTGGTGCACTTGAAGTATCGATATCGGACTCTTCTTGTCGTGGTGGTGAATGTACTATATCGTTCTCTGTATCAGTAGTGTAATGTACACATTCAGAGTCTGATTCTGCTTCACTTGGTAGCTGAACGTTGGTATTCGTGGGGTTTTGTGGCTGGTCTTGTTCTCTGGGTTCCATGGTATGTCTTCTGTCATCAAATGTCCGCTTCTCATAATCACTGATGTTGCGACGGGGGTCGCGTAAGGAGTATGTTGGGGGCTGTTGAGGGGGTAGGGAATGATGGTTGTGATCATGTGAATAACGTTGCGAACACCGATGTACTGTTTCTGTGTAGTGCGGGTAGTCTCTCATGTTACTCTTGTGATAAGTTCTTGCTTCTTCGTTTTTTCTTGACGCTGCATTGCTGTTTCCTTTTTTCGTCTTGGTAGTTGTGCCTCCGTTTTGTACTGAAAATGTAGTTCTATTCTGTGTTTGTGTCGGTGTATTTACTTTCAGCTGTGCAATGCTTACAGTTCGTAGATTTTGAAGTGGTCGTTTGACATTCTCAGTTTGCTCACTGTTGGTTCTTTTTCTAAACCATATTGGACATTTGTGTACCTTTTGTCCGTTGTCTAATGTGATTCTACAGTGTTTTTCATTTCTTGTCGTCACATTGTTTATCTGCCACGTTGTTCCATTTCTTATTTCGCCTATGAAGTTTCTGACGGCTATACGTCTTGTTCTGTTGTTGAGGCTATCTCAGTGCTTGGGTACACTATTTATCTTGTTGCTGTTGGGTCTTGCTCTACACGCCCTGGCAATATGATTTGGCTTACCACAATTGTAACAATGTATCTGGGATACATAATGAATCTGTTAAGGCCTGGGTGGTGGTGTAAAATCAATATTTCTATACTCGTGTTGTTGTTGGTCCTGTCTGTGATTGTAGTTATGTTTATGACTGTCATTCCTTCTCCACTGTTGACGAGGATGACCTATTTCCATGGGTTCGTTTTCAGGATGTGATTCGAACCTGGGCTCTCTACCAAAAAGGGTGATCACTGAGCCATTTTGAGTATATTTTGCATATTAATCTCCTTTACTGTTCGTGTCAGTAATGCGCTGTAATGTCGCCATAATGTGGTCCGACTCCGAAAGTAAAGGAACTATTGTAGGGTTAATCAATGGTTGTTGATGTTGCATTTGTGCTATCTGTTGGGCTTGTTGTTGGGCTAACATTTGTTGTTGTTGTTGCTGGGCCAACATTTGTTGGTTGTAGCACTTGGTCATGATGTGGATCCATTTCAATATTTCAACAAGTTTCGATGAGTTCTTCTGTTATGATCGTCTTGATGTGTTATGGGTGCACCTCAAGAGTTGGTTACGGCGCCAATTGGGCAATATGTGACTTGTTATTATATCTTCTTTTTTCAATTGTCCATCAAGTGTTATTTGTAGCTTCCCGCTAGAGTTGTTAATTCTTGTGGAAATGTATCAAGTTCGTTCTTCTCTCGAATGATGTTGTGAAGGTGCTATGGTGGTAGTACTTACTAATATTCTGGTAACTTTTCATTCAGTACAACAAAATCTGCTATCATAACTCGACTGATAGTATAAACAATGTTTATTTACAGGAATTCATAAATAAACAATTTCAGATGAAATTCAAATCAATTATTCCTTATCGTAAATGTAGTTTGCCCAGATTTTCCTTTTCGTTCTTCGCAACCGTATGAGTTACTCAAACATCTCGTGCACCAGTAGAAACACAACCTTCCCCGAGGTTGTCTAGATGGAACTGCCCTCATGATAATGTTAACTTCTCGTTAACCCGACAGGTGTTGTAGGCCTTTGCTACCGTCAATGATTTTGTCTGGTCTACTAAGAATGTATGACCTTATCTCATTGGCCCGTATAATGCCGGGGTAACAAGCCTCACTGTCACAAAACGAGGTACAACTTGAAATTGGCGATATCAGCATTCATCATCATCAGATACTGTGTGAACCCGTTCACTACCTGTAAGCACTGTCAAAATAGTCATTGAGCGATTTCCTTCAATATTAAATGCAAAAAATTACGATAGTCATCAGCATTGTTTTTCATCACAGGGTATAGTCATATATCCTCTTTTCATAGTAGTAAAAAATAAGGAAATTTCTGTCAGCATAAGCAATGTCAGCAAAATAGGTTCATATATCGTACATTGTTCATTGGTCAAAATGTGGAGAATTCAGTTGATCGTTTTGATGTAACTTCAGCACAAGATACCTGCATTTGCAGTGTTGCCAGCTAACAGTGAGTCTTTCATGCAAGTTGATAACACAACCGCGACCACGTTTTGACTGCCTTTGATAGCACAAATGTCATTCGTAGGGCTGGAGCGCAAGTGATGCTTTGGGAGCCTTCTTATTTCGAAATTGTGCAGTCTTAAGATAGAACAAGGCCCTCTGATCTGTCTCCAAGACAAATTTAAACAAACAAAAAAAAGGTAGCGTTGCAATTTTGTTAAACAATATACCACCGCGAGCAGTTCACGCTCGACAATGGCGTATTTTTTTCAGTGGGTGTCAATTTACGACTGCCGTAAAGAATTGGATGTAGACAATCATCGAATTCCTGCATAAATGTACTGCCGATTCCCGAACCAGAGGCGTCGACTCTAAGGATAAATGGAAATCGCGTATCAGGCAATCTTAAAATTTGTTATTTTGAAAAAAAATACTTAAGCAAATTTAATGACTCATCGCACGAATGTGTCCAAACAATCTTATTTTGAGAGTTCTTTCTTAATAACGATGACAGAACTGAAGTAATTTCTGAAACATTAGGCAAGAATTTCTATAGAATGCTACAAGACCTAAAAGACTGCGAACCTGTTTTTTTATCTTAGGAATTTCTAGATTCAAGATCCTGGAGACAGTAGAATCCTCAGGGTTAAGAAAACCGCTTCTTACTTTATGACCAAGAAAAAAATGTCAGTGAATGATATTTTAGTTTTCGAAGGTCTAGCTGTAAGATGATCGAGGCGAACACTAGTCAACAAACACTCAATTCCAAGAACATGTTCTTCCAAAGATTGATGGAAAAGGCAAATATCATCAACATAGGTAATGATGTCATCATGACTTGAGAAAATTGTTTGCATCATACGACCACAAGGAGCGTTAACGAGACCAAAAGACATAACATTAAATTGGAACAATCCCAAAGGTGTAGCGAAAGCAGTATACGGTTTTGCTCTGTCCGACAAGGGGCCTTGCCAATAACCTTTAGATAAATCAAATTTACTGAAAAAAGTATCTGTAGATAGTTTATCCAACAGAGAATCTAACAAAGGTAGAGGTTCACCATCCGAAATTGTTAAAGCCTGAAATCAACGTAAATCCAAATGGATTTGTCTTTCTTTTTAATCAAGGCAATAGAAAAACTATATAGAGAGTGAGAAGAAGAAATTTTGCTTAATTTTATCATATCCTTTCTTTCTTTTTATACTTGTGATTGAAACTGTACAGGTATAGGATAAGGTTTCAGTGTTAATTGTCTAAAATCAGTAAGGAGAATATCATGTTCAATGATATTTGTACGCCCAGGATTATCCGTGAGCACGTCAGGAAAAGATTCAAGTAATAAAGAAATCTTATCTTTCTGATATGGAGCAAGTGTTGGAGAAATAAAAATATCCCTGCAATTCTCAGTAGAAGAAAGTGGTAAAGTGGAGATAAAATAGGCTCAGAAATATTAGGTAATTCAGACAACTCTTCCTGTATGACAGTTAAGGAAGAGCGACGATCAATAGGCTTGTCAATAGCTTCAAAGACTGGTTTAAGATGTGGATGACGAGAGTGACATTGTTGCAGTATGTTGATGTGAAAGGTGTTTTCGTTTCCTTTAATAGATATAATGCAGTCAATATCAGAAAATCTTTAAAGTACAGTATATTCTCCTCTCCAAGTTACAAGTAATTGTTGTGTCCATATTGGGTAATATTGCATATGCCTCATCACCGGCCCATAATTGGCGCAGTTTTATGTTTTGATTAACAAACAATCTTGCCTTAAGTTTAGCTTTTTTGACGCTTCTATAGCTATCTGGCATGCGTCGATAATTTTCCTTCTCAAGTTAACCAAACATTGGTAAGAGATTTGAACATCCTCAGGCATGTCAGCTCCAACCAATAACTGTTTCAGGAAAGACATAGGTCCTCTTGGCTTGGCACCGAAGACTAATTCAAAAGGCGCAAATCCAGTATGTTCGTTCGGTATTTCCCGATAGGCGAAAAATACCGCTGAAAGCATTCTATCCTAATCCTTCTCGTATTTCGCAGTTACCTTGCCTAGTATTTGTTTAAGACATCGGTTGGGCCTCTCGATTTTCCTGTTTGCAATTGGGAGATATACACTACTGAGAGATCTATCTATCTCAAACTCTCTCATAACCTGGGTCATAACGTCAGAAGTAAACTAAGTTCCCCGATCTGATAGTATATTTTCGGGAAAACCCAATCAACTGAAAATTAAAAATAACGCGTCAGTTACATTTGTATTGTATATTGTTTTAAGAGGAATAGCCTCTGGCCAGCACGTGCACATATCAATGCATGTTAGCACATAACAATGACCTATAGCTGACGTTACTAGTAGTGGACCTATAAGGTTGATTGCCATTTTTGCGAATGGACACAAAAATATGTCTGACGCCTGGATAGTAGCATTATGCTTGGGGCGTTTAGCTGCCACATCTTGGCAAGTTTTGCACGTGCGACAAAAATTTGCACATCCCTCGTCACCCCAGGGCAAAAGAAAGGAGACAAAACCCTCTGTTTTGTCCTGGCAATCCTTAAATGTCCTGTACAATTAACATCATGAGCATTCCGTAAGACAAATGGGAGGAAACTAGTAGGTACAATCATTTGTTTTTTACTGATGGGGAATCTTGGAAATTCCGAATCAAGATCGCATTCTTGATTGTATACCAGTGTACTGAATTGTCATTAAATACCACATCATCAGACTTGGCAAGATGATTTTATTTTCTTATGAATCATCTTCATTTTGCATCTGTATGAATGATTCTTTGTCAATACGTTCAACATGTAAATCATCCTCATCTGTCCCTTCCTTATCAGACATCTCCACCTTAGTCACCCTCTCATCATTCATCACCTCATCAGTCATCTCCTCAATCTGGACTTGTTCATGCTACTTTGCACGAGACTGAGCTCTAGTTGTGACAGCATTTTCCATATGCAAATGATGCTGTTCCCATTTTAAAATATCATCACTAATGCCTTCATGAAGACCAGCGTTATTTCCCAGGTTTACTCCAACAATTGGTTCGTCCAACAAGCACACGAGAGTCATTCCAGTAAAATAAGGGGTATCTAAAAATACTAAAATGTTTGATAATATTCAACTGTGCCCCCGAATGTAATACACTTGACTTCTTTGCCTGTGTACTCAAATTGGTCCACTAGCGACCTTCGCATCCAAACAGTAGTGCACCCAGTGTCCCCGAGCACTGAAACAAGTTGGTTGTTTACAAAACCCCTATCAAAGACTAGTGAACCTGTCCCATCATTAGAGGACATGACTGGCAAAGGATGTCCACACAAGAGCCTAGGAATTCCCTGTAGCTGAAACAAAGAATTACATTCAGAACAATTAGTACTATTTGACAAATCCACACTACATGCATTTGCATGAGAAGCAACATTGCTATTTTTGACTGTATTATTCTCATTTTCATGAACAACTGCATTGGAACGTTCAGGGTTCCTAGAACGTCGAAAGCTATTGTTCTGTTGAGAACTTCTGTTGTTGTAATTATTTACTTTGTTTCCATAGAATGACCTCTGGCATCTGTTTGATTGGAAATTATATCCACCTCTGTTCCGATCCATGCTAGTTCTAAAAGATGATTGTTGAGATATATATATGTTACCTCTCTCTTTGCACATAGGTTTGTTATCTCATCGCTGTGCGCAACGGAGTAGAACACGAAAAGCGTGCGAGTGGTGAAAGTTGTGTGGCACATGTAATTAGGTTATAACGTAGGCATGGTGTGCTGTCGGGGACGAAGGTTATCGTTCGGGCAGTTAAGTTAGTTTTTGCCTTGTGTTTTTAAAGTGTACGGATATTTATGTGAGAGCGACAGACCAGTGTTCAATGTTATAAAATATTTCAGAGTCAGGATGATTGACTGACTACATTATGATATGTGCCTGATTGTGTGTGGCTTAGAGAGAAGGACAGTAGGTTATTTGAATGAATACGGTTCTGATTTGTAAAGAATGAAGGCGTCGTAGACGATAGATAGACGTTCTGACTTTAAACCGGCACAACGACATTATTGCTTATGTCTGCTACTGAACACTTTTGTATTACTGATGGACCGTCATCATATGCTCTCAAAATAGTGAAGTACAGTCATGTTGTATTGTGACATATTAAATGTTATAAGACGTACAAGCTGTTGATCAAGATTATTCAAGTTGGCCATTCGTCACGTCACTGTTTAGACTGTTATCTATTATATCAAAATACCTTACAAGACCAGGGCAGCACATTAATATAGTCGTTACCCAATAGCCTTCAATAAGTATAAGGTAACAGTATAATGTGAAGTAAGTCCTATTGTATGGCTTTGAGTGCGTTCAGAAAATAATACATAAGGCCTTGTATAAATAAACTAAATATATAATGACTTGACTAGAACACACATGCTGATAAGCAAGATCATTATGTACTCAATAAAAACATGATCAGGAACTTATTTTCCTAGCTGAGCTGTCATCCAGCACCATACGGTGGAAAAACGTGCTGCTCTTGTCTGGTCACTCAACAACATCCGGTTCGTGCAGACATCGCACATTACCACACACAGTCACTATAACAGGAACGCAGCTGGCGTTCAGATCTAAACTTTAACAACTCACAAACGTCATTTTTTCCCGCCGTCTTCGGAGGGTATACATTAGAGCTAGGTCGGCTCAGGACACTCCTTCAAATGTTTTCGCCCAGGGCTCGATTTAATCCTGTCCAAGTCCCGGTCGACGACACTTTTTCAACTGAGCTCGCCCGGGCTTGAACCTGGATCACCCGATTGCCAGCGCACTGTGGTAACCATGACACCAGCGCGGCTCCTAAACGTAATATAAGTTGTAGACACTACTCACAAACCAGAAACCATATATGTATATATATATATACACGTACAAAATGACTGTCATACCTCGACGTAAACCACTATTATGGGAGGAAACTTTGTGCCAATAGATATAATTCCACAAACAAATAGTGAACTTGCTAAAAGAATACACGTTTCTCTTAATTAATCTTTTGTATTTATTTGTTATGAATTTTACTTTTTAATTGTTTCTTTGCCCTTCCGTTTTCCTTTGTTCAGTCTGTGCCAGTTAAAAATCGAGCACCTTGATCGGTGCACTTTACTCTCACCGGCACCCCTCACTTTTTTTTCAAGCAAATCGCTCAACGTGATTTCCCACCCGCTTCTCTAATTAGCATGCACGGATTATCGCGCAAAAAGCCATGCCTTTCGCCATCTGTCTGATTCCTAGTTTAGCCACGCCTACCTGTCTTTGTTTCAAGCGCTATTAATACAGCTATTCATATCTCAAACTGTCTTTCCTTTAAAAGGGAAGGGCGAATTGGGTTTGCCTGCTGTCAGATTACGTCATCTCGTCAGCGCCTTGTCCCTGAAACACGGGGGGGGAGGCAACGGTTTTTGTAGTTTCTTTAAAGGGAACGGGACAGTAATTGCAGAATAAAGGGGCAATTAAGCGGATGCATAAAGGAGCGATAACCACTTTTACCGACTTCTCTTTGTTCGTGCTCCATGGGACGCAATTTGCTCACCGAGAGAAGGGAGCTAAAAGGCGCCCGCTTGCTAGCGAAACGAATATGCGGTCGGCGAAAACGTGAAAATAGGCTTTCATTCGGGAATCGACCGCAGATTCTCCCAAAATCCGAGCAGATTCGCGAACTTTTTACCCATTTATTATATACAGGCATCTCTTAAAAATCAGTTATCAGTAGCGCCAGAGATTTTGAAGAAAGTACCTAGCTCGCATTATAAGAGCCATACTACAAGTTGGATCACTTATATACGTGGAGATTAATTCATTTTTCTGAGCTGCAGTAAAATATATATTACAATTTTGAGTGATTTAATTGTTAAAGTGTTTCCGTTATTTTTCACTGGGTTCTTTTCTGTGTTAATTAAATAACATAAAGCAAATTTTACCTGCTGTAAACGTAAATTTAGTTACTAGCTATTTCCCAAGTAAGAGATGTTTCGAATTAATTAATAGACGCTAGGCGGTGAATAATTTAGAGAACGTAATTTATTTCTATTTCATCATGTTTAAATTCTTAGTGACTAGTGTTCATATCTCGTGTTAAAAGCGATGAGATTAGCTAGACACTTGATGGTTTTAAATTTAATTTAATAACGGAGTGCTTAACAGGTCTGTTGCAAGTGGAACTTATGAAAGGGGAAGTAATCTTTAGAATGGTTTTTTAGACAAATTAAATTTCGAGTTGCAACGCTTGATTAAGCGGATACTTGTTTGACTTTAGGATAGAATTATCTTTTCCTATTTTTCGGGTGACAGAGTACAGATAAGCGTGTGAACGCTGTTTAATGTATTTATTCTGTACTGTTTTGAGTCATGTGAATAGCTCGCTAGTCTGCATGTGTTATCGAGAACGGTGTTCAAGACAACCGAATCTCGTGACGGGTTTTTTGGCGGGACTAGTGTGTGATTAAGGGAGTTGTGTTTTTGGGCGTGGACCGTGTAGGTCGAGTCCCAGTGTTTTTTTGGATAATGTATGCCTACGTAGGATTTGAGAAAATGTCGACTTATATATTTCGCTGTGTGTACAGCCTATGTGATACACTGCAGTGAAGATTTGTTTAGGCCATATGAACCTTATTATAGCTGCCGTGTGATGCAGGCTTTGCTATGTATTGAAGTACTTTTGTAGGCCATATTTTGAAGATTAATGAAGCTGCCGGGTGATGCAGGCTTCGCTGTGTATTAAGGTACTTTTGTAGGCCATATTATGTTTAGCTGCAGTATGAAGATTTGTGAAGCTGTTAAGCTATTATCAGTCCAGGATTAGGACAGGCCATATTATATATTAACTGCAGTGTGGAGATGTATGAAGCTATTAAGCTATTATAAGTCCAGGATTAGGACAGGCCATATTATATATTAACTGCAGTGTGGAGATGTATGAAGCTATTAAGCTATTATAAGTCCAGGATTAGGACAGGCCATATTATATATTAACTGCAGTGTGGAGATGTATGAAGCTATTAAGCTATTATCAGTCCAGGATTAGGACAGGCCATATTATATATTAACTGCAGTGTGGAGATGTATGAAGCTATTAAGCTATTATAAGTCCAGGATTAGGACAGGCCATATTATATATTAACTGCAGTGTGGAGATGTATGAAGCTATTAAGCTATTATAAGTCCAGGATTAGGACAGGCCATATTATATATTAACTGCAGTGTGGAGATGTATGAAGCTATTAAGCTATTATAAGTCCAGGATTAGGACAGGCCGTATTATATATATTTAATGCAGTATTATATTATTGACTAGTGTTTGTGCTAGCGAATGCGAGTACATTTATGGCCAGTAATAACAGTAATAACATTTCAGACTGAAACCACTCCGGTATCAGTTGGTGGTTTTCAGTTAACAGGATCTGACATCTACGACTATTCGCGTCGATAGCCTAAGTGGCGTAGTTTTCGTATCATTGGATATTATTTAAGATGTGCATGAGTGGCGTATACGATTAAGAAATTGTTACCTCTACAGTGATATGTACTTGAAGCAAGAGAATAAAGTGAATCAAATTTTGTCCACCAGACCATAACATATCTAGAGGATCAGTCACTACAAGTTGGAAATAATACATATGACTTGCACGTGACAAGAGTGTAGAACACTTGACTTTGTTATACTTAGCCTTATGTAGGCGTGGCTTGAATCTCCTGTACTTCAGAACTGTGACCTAGTTATTATCTGCGTGGGTGGCGCATTTGAGAAACAACACACGCTTTATTTGGTAGAAGGCAACTTTACACCAGTAGCAATTGACGTCCTATTTCGTGCCTATAGACTACAACAGCATCTGCAGTGGTCAAGAGCGTTCAATTAGACTTGGACAGTATTTGTACCAGCATTTGTACGGGTTGTGACAGATTTCTGCAATATTCGGGTTACCTGTGCCAGTGGTCACCATCACAAGTTCAAGACGTTATGATACACGGAGTTGCCGTGTACATTTTAGACTACAGAAGAGTCAAGAGAGGCAGTGTGTGCTGTATTATGGTTCCTGTCAACTTGTGCATTGTTAAGCACATATCATATTGACGAAATTACCTGAAGAGAAACGAATCAAGTTGCAGTGCTTTCCCGCAGTGGAGGTTTTAGCAGTCTATGTGATATCCAGTGTCGTGGCGGAAAAGAAGCGGGATCATTGACAGATAAGTGATTGTGTCTTGTGTAAATTGTGTCACTTCATATATGTCGCTAGGCCTCCCTAATTGCTCATTTTGTTATTATTGTTGTTTATGTCTAATTTGACATATGATTAAGATTTGATGCATAGGTGTTAATGGCTGTTGACATATGTCGATTTTCCTGATAATGATGTGACTTGATAAAGGTGCTATAAAAAGGAATTGGTGATTACTATATATAGTTGATTAAGTAAGTGAATCACCATGGATCGTGATATGTGCCCTACAGATATAAGGCCTATGTTGGAGTCTGCATTGGTGGTAGGTAGAGATGGTAAGGGATTGAGAGGTGCACGACTTGGAGTATGGATCATGGACGATTTTTAGGTTAATGTATCGGCATCTCTAGAGTTATTTGCTGAACATAACTTTAAGCTTCTGTGTAATTCAATAATGGCTAAGGATTTGGTGAATTTGCTACGGCACCTTCGTGTGTTTGTGCAACAGTATATTGAACTTGAACACGGACATATAATGCAAAGCATGTTCAAAATAATCCACAACCATACATCTGATGAGCAGGAAAGGGAATTGAGAATTGAGAAACAAGCAAAAGTAAACAAACAGAGTGCTCTACAGCGAAGGGAGAATTTCCTAGAAGGTGTTGCTAAAGAGAGCGAACTACAGGCAACTGTGTATAAGCTTAAAAGTGAGATACTTGAATCAAACTCAGAACTTTCTAGTGCACAAGCTACATTAAATTCAGCTTTAAGCAAATTCCAAGACTTGGAAGCTCAGATAGGTAATCTCACGCGGGAACTTCAAGAACAGAAAGAGATGTATGAGAAATTGAAGGTTGAGAGAAATGTCTGTGAGAAGACTTATAAAGATATGCTTCAGGATGTGTTGGATGACAATGATAGTCTCAGTCGCCAACTGAAAGAAAAGAGTAATGTATCCTCGGAGAATATGAATGAGTTAAAGGCACAAGCTGCTCAAATCCAAGGACTTCAGGCTCAAGTGGCTCGACTTCAGCCACAGATAGAAGAGGTTCAAAAGATGAGATTGAGGAAACTAGCGCGACAGAGGAGAGCAACCAAAGAAAAGGATGTAAAGGTGAAATTAGAAGAGTTAACTATGGAGAAAGAGAAGGTCGCTAAAATTGAAAATTTGCTAGCAGAAGAAAGCGACAAAGTTTTGGCTGTTAAGGAGTTAAATAAAAGGTTAAGTGAAGAGATTTCACTTAAAAATAATGAAATTACAGAAGCAAGGGACAGAATATATGGCTTACTAGATATGGTTTTGAAAAACAAAAGGTGCTCTTCTGTCAATGTTGACAATGATAGACAGAAAGTTGCGAAAAGTCAGCACCATATACTTTTTGCTCAGAGAGATTTCATTCATGGTAAAGATAGATCTTATCGTGGGAAATACAACTTTAAAAGTTCTAATATTACTGATAGTTCCAGTAACAATTCTTGGCGTCAGAACAACAAAGATTCTGGTGTAACAGCCAGTTCTGTTGGTCAGGAAAAGAAAGGTGATATATTTCAGGTCAAGACTCATAAGAGCAAATATTTGTCTACTACTGGAAATACTCAGAAATTAATAGCGGGTGTTGAGACTATTACTACTTGTTCCAAAGATGAAACCCATATGCGGAACAATAGAGATACTATTGTTTCTGGCAGTTATCAAACTCAGCACAGTCAGTTTGAAACTATTGGTAAATATATTCCCATAGGGGAAAAGAAAAACAGTTCTAGAAAGAGAGATAACCCCAAGATTAAACATTACCAAGGGAGATCAGTAAATAATAATTTTCCCTCTCGTAGATACTGTAGACAATTTAACAAATCTCAAAGTTTTGATTGTAAGAATGTTGGAAAGTATGATAAAGATTATAGCTTTTCAAATGTTGCTTTACATCACCAGAGGAATGTTCCTCAACAAAAGACTAAAGTGATTATTTGTAAACAAGGCAACGGTAATAATAAGTATTTTGATCATAGATCAAATAATAAGCGCAATTGTGCTAATTTTGTTCAACATGAGCCCAGAGTCATTTATAATCAAAGTAAACAGAGTAAAAATAACAGTGGATGCTTGAATACTATTGATTGCTCTACTTGTTGTTGTGAATGTGAGACTTTGTTTCAGCGTAAGACAGCGGCGACATTCAAGGTCGGTCATGTTGTCCCCAAGAATTCTATGATATCTACATGTGATAGAGAGAGCTAGTGACATCGTGAAGAGACCGGGTTTTTACACAAGCCGGTGTTGGGTAATTGTAAACGTGATTTCTACGTTTTTTTCATTAAATTTCACTATTGAGTAAAATGGAAATTTTCATTTGTATTTGTTGACAGAAGCTACGTTGCGATAAGAGTCAAGGCTTCTGTGACATATTGACGGTCAGAAATGTGAGTCAACTTTCCGCTCGAGTAGTCAACCGAAACCTGTCAGCGTCAAACTAAATCTGAGGTGTTGCTTACTGAAGGTCAAGCATGTTTACAAGAGAGTGGGAAATTTTACGGCGTATTTTTTTTTCCTTAGATAGTAAATATTTTTGTATTCTATATTAGTACATGACATGTTGTTGTTTTGAAATAACATATAATTTTGTTGTCATGATTATTTCTATGCATCATTTGATTGCCATAATTTTTTTTATTGTTATTTATATGTCTGTATTTTGATGATGTATTAATACATTTTTATGCTATTTATATATTATTGTGTTGATAATGTGTAGTATGTAATTATTATCCTTTATACTACTCTGTTCAACTTAGAATTTTTGCAACTGTGTTGTTTAGGATAGTTTTGTACATGATGAGATTGCACAAACTCATTTATTGTGTTGATGTAGTGGTTACTTTTAGATAGTCCTGAGTGTTCGTTATTCACTTAATTTATATTTTTCTCATGTTTTGATGTCATGATTAATTAATATATAGAACATACAGAGAAGATGTGTATTATCTGGTATGTTGTGAAATGTAATTTTGAAAATAGCTTGCATGTATCATACATGATCTTGTATTTGGATTTGTTAACTTTTTGTGAAACTTCGATTTTTCCAGAACTTGATTTTCTTGCCAGTCAGACATGTAGATTATTTTCTTAGCAGATTATTTTAAAAAAAAAAAATTATTTTTTGTAGATATTTTTATAGAACCTTTTTTATATTTCATAGTAATAACAGATTGTAGATTTATTTATAGATGTATATCTTATCGATTTGAATAAGAGATAAAGTTATAGCTAAATAGCATTGTACGGAGCTGAACGTAATTGTCAGCAGAAAGAACTTAAAGGATAAATTAAATTTACATGTGTTGATTTAAAGGTTTCTTCGAGATAGGATTTTTGTTTTATATTTCACTCATTTTGTTAAAATATTGATTTCATTATTAGGCTTTACTTAAAGTATTACTGAATTACTTAAAAATTAAATACTGTTTTTATGTAACTTATCGAGAAAAAAAATATGTTTGTACGGTACTGTTGAAAAAAATGATTTTTTTTTTTTTTGGCATTGTAATTTTTTGTTGTGTGTGCCCAGCATTTGACTTCGTGATATCATTGATATGTAGTTTGATTAGTTCTTGTAAAAAGTTGTTTTTTATTATGATGTATTTTTTATTTTTAGCGCTTGATTGTGCGTTGGTCGTATTAGTTATAGTAATGCTATTACTTGTTTGTTCGATGCCTATAATTTATTTATGTTAGTTTTGTATAACTCTTATAACTTAGTTAAATTACTTATTAGGTTTTGTTTAGTTGTAAATTATTTTTTGGTGGTGTTAGTATAGATATACTTTGATATTTTGTGTTGTGCTTTTCGATCATGTTTATATATTTATTTATGAATAGGTTATCTGATCAAAACAGTTTTTAGTATGTACTGTTATTGACTTTCTCTGTGTTCGTGCCTTTGCTTTCTATCTGTCTTTGGTAACTATTCTTCATTTCATTCCTTCTTTTCTGTTGTCTTTTCGGTATGGATTTCATATCTTGTTTATACTTTCGTACCTCATCTTCGTTTTACTTGATTCTATTTGTATACTTTGTCTTCTTTCAACACTTATACCTCTATTCTTTGTATTGTTGGAGTGGTTATATGACTTGATATAACATATCTATTTATGATAGTTGTATTTATTTTACATGTAATTGTCCAACTTAATTATGAGTATATGGTATTGTTGAGTTCTTACTTTCCTTTTTTACAGATCATTCTTCTTTTGATTGATCTTGTGTTTTCTCTATTGATTGGTTGTTTTCGGTTTGGTTTGTACTAAATATACGTAACGTAATTTTGGAACTGATCATATTTGTATATTTAACTAATTACTTTTTATACTTAGCTCATTATGCTGTATGCTTTAATTGCTACTTTACACTTTAATGCTGATATTTGTTGTAGATATAATTTGATTTAAAATAAGATGATTTTTGTAAGCATATGTTAGAGCTTCATTTTCTTCTAAATTTTTTGTTTTTGGGACTTAATTTTTTCAAAAAAATGATAGAAACATTTTTTTTCCCGGAGCGGGTGGTAACTGTTGCAAGTGGAACTTATGAAAGGGGAAGTAATCTTTAGAATGGTTTTTTTAGACAAATTAAATTTCGAGTTGCAACGCTTGATTAAGCGGATACTTGTTTGACTTTAGGATAGAATTATCTTTTCCTATTTTTCGGGTGACAGAGTACAGATAAGCGTGTGAACGCTGTTTAATGTATTTATTCTGTACTGTTTTGAGTCATGTGAATAGCTCGCTAGTCTGCATGTGTTATCGAGAACGGTGTTCAAGACAACCGAATCTCGTGACGGGTTTTTTGGCGGGACTAGTGTGTGATTAAGGGAGTTGTGTTTTTGGGCGTGGACCGTGTAGGTCGAGTCCCAGTGTTATTGTATAATGTATGCCTACGTAGGACTTGAGAAAATGTCGACTTATATATTTCGCTGTGTGTACAGCCTATGTGATACACTGCAGTGAAGATTTGTTTAGGCCATATGAACCTTATTATAGCTGCCGTGTGATGCAGGCTTTGCTATGTATTGAAGTACTTTTGTAGGCCATATTTTGAAGATTAATGAAGCTGCCGGGTGATGCAGGCTTCGCTGTGTATTAAGGTACTTTTGTAGGCCATATTATGTTTAGCTGCAGTATGAAGATTTGTGAAGCTGTTAAGCTATTATCAGTCCAGGATTAGGACAGGCCATATTATATATTAACTGCAGTGTGGAGATGTATGAAGCTATTAAGCTATTATAAGTCCAGGATTAGGACAGGCCATATTATATATTAACTGCAGTGTGGAGATGTATGAAGCTATTAAGCTATTATAAGTCCAGGATTAGGACAGGCCATATTATATATTAACTGCAGTGTGGAGATGTATGAAGCTATTAAGCTATTATCAGTCCAGGATTAGGACAGGCCATATTATATATTAACTGCAGTGTGGAGATGTATGAAGCTATTAAGCTATTATAAGTCCAGGATTAGGACAGGCCATATTATATATTAACTGCAGTGTGGAGATGTATGAAGCTATTAAGCTATTATCAGTCCAGGATTAGGACAGGCCATATTATATATTAACTGCAGTGTGGAGATGTATGAAGCTATTAAGCTATTATAAGTCCAGGATTAGGACAGGCCGTATTATATATATTTAATGCAATGTGGAAATTATATGATTCGTGTTTTGCTGTCGAATGTGTGTCATTTATGTCATCGTGTCTGTGTTGTACGGAATAAACAGTATCGAACTGTTCTAGACGTTTGCAACCCTTTTTGACTCCTGCATGTACCCTTATGTACGTACTGTGGTGTGCGAACATATCAACACACACCCAGGTCAACATTCCAGACACAGTGACAGGTCAGCAGCACACATATATTGAATTAGCCTGTGTGGCGATGATATAGACCAAACCACTACACTCGCAACAGTGGGTGTAAACAGACTAATAACATTAACGTTTAATTACATTCAGTGAGAAATCAGCAAATCTAGTCGGTATCAAGGTCATATCTAAAACGTGTTTTAGATTAGGATATTGATAACACAGCCCTACAAAAAAAAATATTTGGTGCCAAACATTTTACTCTTGATTGAACATAACTGAGGCCTGCTCAATCCAAATATCACATTTACTTGTCTCTAGCAGCTCTAGTTTTTGAAATACAGACATTTTTGTATTTCATTAATACAGTGTGACCCAAAAAAAACGGGCCCGAGCGTGCACTGTTTGTGCACGCGCACGCCCGTTTTTTTGGGTCACCCTGTATTATTACAATATTTTTCTATATAAGGCTATGGAAAGAAAAAACTATTGCTGTCTAGCCCTTTACAAAAGAAAATAGCTTGTTTACTCTCAGTTTCAGTTTTCCAAGAATCTTCCCAGAATTGCCTTTTTTTAGATTTTAAGCCACCGCATGCATGTTAGTATGCTACTTATTTTATTACACTTCTAACAGAGAATGGCATCATCTTCAAGAAGAGCATGTTTTCTTTCACCGCATTTATTTTGTTATATTTGGGGAGAGTACACTTTCAAAGAAGAACATAGGAAGCATATTACTGTTTTTGTGAAAAAGGCATACTTTGCTTACTTTAAAGTAAAACTAGGTGACCAGGACAAGTCTTGGGCTCCTCATATTGTTTGCAAAACATGTGTTGAGCACCTGCGACAGTGGACTTGTGGGAAAAGAAAATGTTTAAAATTTGGAATTCCAATGGTTTGGAGAGAGCCCAAGAACCACTATGATGACTGTTATTTCTGTGTTGTGAATATTAAGGGAATTAATGGAAAAAAAAATCACAAAAAGTGGAAATATCCAGATTTAGATTCTGCTAGGCGACCTGTTCCACACGAGATGACATATCAATTCCAACTTTCAGTCAGATTTCGGATTCCCTGCTAGAAGATGAGACAGCAGTGGCATGTGGAACGACAAGTGACAGTGATAGTGATTTCGAAGATGATTTTTCAGATGCTCAACGCTTCGACCAGCTTGAACTAAATGATCTAATCCGAGATCTATATCTCTCCAAGGAATCTTCAGAACTTTTGGCTTCAAGATTGAAAGAAAAAAAATTACTGACTGCTGAAACAAAGGTTACATTTTATCGCAGCAGAGAGCAAGGTTTTATTCCATTCTTTTGTAAAGAAAACAACCTTGTGTTTTGTACTAATGTAGGAGGTCTTGTTAACAAAATGGGTGTAAGTTATACACCAGATGAGTGGCGACTTTTCATTGACAGCTCTAAAAGAAATTTGAAGGGTGTTCTCTTACACAATGGTAACAAATATGGCTCAATTCCAATTGCTCATTCTACTACAATGAAAGAGGAGTATGCTACAATAAGCACAGTTCTGGAAAAATTGAAGTATTTAGAACATAACTGGATGGTTTGTGTAGATCTTAAAATGATGAACTTCTTGCTTGGCCAGCAAATGGGATTCACCAAATATCCATGCTTTATATGTTTGTGGGATAGCAGGGCAAAAGATATGCACTGGACAAAGAAACAGTGGCCGTTGAGGGATGAATTTAAAGTTGGAGAAAAAAATATTGTCAATAAGCCTCTCATTGATCGAAAAAGAGTTCTACTGCCACCATTACTTATAAAGCTTGGCTTGATGAAGCAATTTGTTAAGGCACTGAACAAAGATGGTACCTGTTTTAATTACTTATGCAGAAAGTTTCCAGAATTGAGCATAGACAAACTTAAAGCTGGAATTTTTGATGGACCTCAAATTAGAAAGTTAATAAACGATCCAAATTTTATTGATTCCATGAACAAAACAGAGTCCACAGCCTGGTCATCATTTGTTTTAGTTGTGCAAAACTTTCTGGGTAACTTTAAAGCAGACAATTATTCTGAATTAGTTGGAAACATGCTGTCGAGTTTTTGTGAACTTGGATGCAACATGAGCATAAAATAAAGTTGATAAACTCTGTTTAGTTGTTAACTCATACTGGCTACTAGTTGTTGAATCATGCTTTATTTGCTAAATGATGTGAATGTCCACCAGTGGATAAATGTAGATGTTGGGACTGGTGTAGCAAAGTGTAACGATTGTCAACTCATCAAACCCAGCACAGTTTTGGTCATACAGGTCATCTTGTCCTGGAACGTGATGAGGCTCCGACAAGAATGTGAGTGTAAACAATGAGTGTGTATCTGAATGTCAGTACGCGAATGGTAGAATGATTCGATAGAGTTGACAGGTTGGTAGTACATCACTCATACTCACACTGTTCGAATTCAAGAAGTACTGGAACTACGGTGGTCTTTTTATAACATTTAATGGGACGCACACTTGGACAGTACGTGTATGGTTACAGGAACAAATGTCGACATAGACAGCATAATGTTGATCACAGGAATATCATCTTAAGTTAGCATTCATGCTTGGCAAATATCATAATGGAGCATTCGTAAATAAGCATTCAGCGTTCCATCATGTAAATCATCTGGCTTTACTGACTGGGCACGTCAGACCATAACCAAGATATAGGAAGGCTCCTAAACCTAACCTCGTCTAGCGAATATTCCTTCACGTAAAGTTCAATATATATATATTTCATAATATAGGAATCCCAGACATGGGTTCTCACATGTAGCAGTGATCTCTTGGTTCATCGAGCGATAGTACAGGCATCCCTTTTTCTCACTCGATAAATACAAAGTATATGAATTTCAACATGGCTGTTCTCTCTCTCGTGAGCTTCACTCACTATAGAATATAGACCAAAATTGGTCATTCATTAAATGTCCTCATTTCTTCATAGGTTCTCTCATAGAGGTAATTGAATAATATCATACAATCCAGTGCTGATACATAGGAATGTCTTCTTCCTTTGAATGGATATTTCTTTTTAAAAGTACCACTGTGCATCTGCTTATCAACAACGATGGCGAAGCCCAAGTTCATAATAAATTGTGGTTTTACCTTTTTATGCGAAATATAACTTTGCCATTCCTTGGCAAAAGAGAATAAACACTGGGGTAAAGTACATACAACATGTCTATATGACTATCACTTTTCCCCATCCATATATAGATCACTATTTCGGCAAAAAGCCTGCTACAACAAAACTCAGCATCCTCACAGGATGGCAGCCATGAATCACACCCCTTCGCTAGCGATACTTCCGCTGCATAGCCTTTGACCTTTTCTAGCGACAACCAAATTAGTTCGGCTTAGAAATGCAAAGATATCCATATATAAGACAGACTCGTCCTACTCATACAAACACTACGTATAAATTCAGGCCATAGATATACTGAAGCAAGAACAATCTATTCCTACCCAGCCAAAGAATAAATCACAGTAGGCCTAGAGTCGTCTGCGGAGTCCGATCGAAGATGACGGACTATTTTCAAGGGAAGCAACCCAAAAATGACTTCTCCTTAAGCACTTAAAAAAGGAAATACTTTGCTTCCAAAATATTTGCGAACATAATAAGAATATAAATGTATTATATTGCAAGATAGTAAAAATTGCCCTTTACAGTCTTACCACACCTCCCGGGAAAAAAAAAAAAAAAAATTTTTTTTAATACATCTAGGAGCACCGTAGAATAGGCTCACAACGCAAGAATACTGCGCAGATGAAAATATCAGGAATAACTATAATTCCTAATATGACTGGTGAGAATATATATCTCAAAATCTGAGAGAAAGTGTTTCCCTACGAATAAATGTTTCCAGGAAGGTGTGATGTACGTATAATACAATTCTGGTAATTATACAATGCATACCAAAAATTCACACTATAATCTTAAATTTATGATTTATGAAGAAACAATCATCAAAGAACAGCGGTGAATTAACATCAATAAACCGCTAAGTAGAGATACCATCATTCTATTATTAAATTACAAATGTGTATCTTAATAAAGAAACAAAAAATAACTGTTGTAAAGTTATACATATTAAAAAGATCCAATATTTAACAGTTAAGTGGCATCATGTGGGCATCTGGACAGAATGTCCGCCATCACATTTTCTGAACCACGGATAGCTCGTACCGAAAAATGAAAAGGTTGAAGAGCGATTGCGTATCGAGTTGATCTCGAGCTCTTCAAGTTCTTACTTTGGATAGCCGTAAGAGCTTTTTGGTCAGTTTCCACTACGAAATGCGCGCCCAGAAGGAATCTTTGGAGTTTGAGAATTGACCAAACCATCGCCAATAATTCGCGGTCTAAAACCGAGTAATTCCTTTCTGCAGCATTAAGTTTTCTGGATATATACATTACAGGATGCAGAGTTCCAGAGTACTCTTGCATTAGTGCCGCTCCAATCCCAGTGGATGAAGCGTCACTACGAAGAACAAATGTCTTATCTGTTGTAGGTAACACTAAAATAGGTGGTGATGAAAACATAGTTTTGATCTTCTCTAGTGAAGATTGGCATTCATGAGACCAGTGAACCATGTTAGGCGACCCTTTCTTTAATAGTGTAGAGAGAGGTGCCATGATAGAGGACAGATTCGGAATGAAACGTCCATAAAATTGTATGAGACCTAAAAGACTTCGCACTTGCTTTTTAGTCCTAGGGATAGAGATGTTAAGTATCTTAGTGATATTATGGTCTTCTGTCTTCAAGAAACCGTGACCTACTCGATGGCCTAAGAAAGCAATTTCGCTAAAGCCAATACAAGCTTTAGATGGTTTTGCTGTCAGGTTATACTCACGCAGAGTTGATAATAATTCAACTAATCCTGAATAGTGATCTTCCCAAGTATCGCTGAAAAGACAGATGTCGTCTAGATAAGCAATGACATCTGACCGATACGATAGGATTCGACGCATCATGCGTACAAATGTAGCTGGTGCGTTCATAAGGCCGAAAGGCATAAAATTCCATTGGAAAAGGCCTCTGGGAGTAGAGAAAGCGGTAAGAGGTTTGGCGCGTTCGGATAATGGAACTTGCCAATATCCTTTAGACAAATCAAGTTTAGTGAAAAAATGCGATTTAGAAAGACGAGTAAGTAACTCTTCTAGTAAAGGCATAGGTTCAGCATCGAACTTCGTAACTTGATTCAATTTGCGATAGTCAACGCAAAGACGTATGTTATTGTCTTTTTTTCGAACAATAACCATCGGCGAAGAATATGCAGAAGTGGATGGTTCGATTATTTGTAAATCTATCATTTCATCCAACTCCTTTTCAACCTGTGTTTGGAAATGTATAGGGATAGGATAAGGCCTAACCCTAATTGGAGTATGTTCAGTTAGAACAATGTCATGCTCAATGACATGAGTTTGTCCAGGGATGTCAGTGAGGACATCCTGAAATGTTTGTAACATAGACGAAACTTGTCGCCGTTCTCCTAGAGACAAATCAGGAGAAACAGTAACGTCTTTCCATGATTCACTAGAATGAAGTGGGATCATTGGAAGCGGGAGATTAACATCCGAAAAACTTGTTTCCTCATCCTGTATTACAGACAGTGATGAGTAATGACCATGTTTGACATGAGAATCGTCCGTTGCCTGGAAAATAGGCTGTAAATAGTCAGGACGTTCATGGAACTCCGTAAGCATATTGATGTGGAAGGTTTTATGCTTCCCGTTAATATCGACGATGTAGTCAACATCTGAAATTTTCGATATTATATCGTACGGACCTTTCCAACTAATAAGGAGTCTATTTTCACGACAAGGTAGCAAAACAAATGCTTTGTCACCAGGACAAAGTTGTCGTAAAGTTCTCTTCTTATTAGCAAATTGTCTTGCCTTCTGCTTAGCAAATTCAGAAGAGGACGTTGCCAATTTGCATGCTTCGATAATCTTTTGTCTCAGCGCGATGACATACTCGTAAGAAGATTTTGTGTCATCGTCAATATTGTCAGCTGTTATAAGATCATGCAGCAAAGACATTGGGCCGCGCGGTCGCGCGCCAAAGACAAGTTCAAAGGGCGAAAACCCTGTATGTTCATTGGGGACCTCTCTGTACGCGAAGAGGGCCGCGGGTAAAACCCTATCCCAATCTTGAGGATGATCCTCAGTTATCTTCCCTAATAAGTTCTTAAGTGTTCTATTTAGTCGCTCGACCATCCCATTGGACATAGGATGATAGATGCTACTCAAAGATCTCTCTATCTGTAGAGTAGACATTACTTGAGACATGGTATCCGATATCAGTTGGGTGCCATGATCTGATAATATTTCTCCGGGGAATCCCAGCCGAGAAAATATAAGCCAAAGAGCATCTGCAATGTCAGCGGTAGTAATGCTCTTTAGAGGGATAGCCTCTGGCCAACGTGTGCACATGTCTACACACGTTAAGATAAACTGATGTCCTCTAGCAGATTTGATCTTGAATGGACCAATGATGTCTATCGCCATTTTCTGGAATGGACGAATAGGAATATCTGCAGCCTGAATAGGCGCAGCATGACGAGGACCTTTGGATTTGACTTCTTGACATACTTTACAGGATCGACAATAGATCCGTATGTCCTTGTTCACAAAAGGCCAAAAGAAAGCCGCAAGAACTCTTGACTTAGTACGGGAAAAACCCATGTGACCAGCACACTGCGAGTCGTGTGCATGTTGTAAGATCTTAACTCTCAAATTCTTGGGTACAAGAATCTGAGAATGACTTGACTTAGTGGAGTCTTGCACCATACGTACAAGTACGCCATTCTTCATTGTAATCCAAGATTTACAATTTGAATCTTTATTCGGATCACCTTTTGTTACAAGAGTGAAGAATTTCTTAAGAGTCGGATCTTCTTCTTGTTGTTTTATAAACGAGTCACGAGAAATTACCAAGGGATCATCTTGGTTATGCACTTCATTATCTTCAACAGATGAAGTTTCAGGCATATTGAGAGCTTGAGCTCTAGTGACTACTGCATTAGCAGATTGCATATTTTGATTTTCCCAAACGGAAATTTGCTCCGGAGTGCATTCTTTGACTCCGTGAATGCGACCGATGATAAGATCAGCGATCGGATTCGGCAAAAGACATGCGTGTACATCTCCTGTGAAGAAAGGAGTAGCAATCCTAATGATAGCGGTAGAGTATTTCTCTATGGTGCCGCCAAATGTTACGCATTTGACTACTTTGCCTGTAGAATGAGAAGGATCTATGAGTGACTGCCTAACCCCAATAGTTGTGCATCCAGAATCAAAAAGTACTGAGACTGGATTGTCATTTACTAAACCTTTGTGTAAGACAAGGGAACCTCTCCCATCATGCGCGATTGACGCAGGAAGAGCGGGAAGAGGATGGCCACAGCTTAAAGTAGACACTGTGGTTGGCTCAAATAATGTTTTGCATTGGGGGCACTGAGATGCTCTCCCAAAATCAAAAGCGGCACATGCCATATTATTAGAGTCATCATTATCTTTATTTTGTTTATAGGCTTCGTGGGACTCTTGCTGTGCAGAGTTCGCCTGGTAATGAGCTTTATGTTTTTTGAATTGTGCTCTACCTCTGTTATTATTGCCTCTGTACTTATCATTGTTTCCATCATTATAACCCCTACTCGGGTTTGAATCATAGCTCCTTTGGTTACTATCATCATATTCATTATAATGAGTATCTCGGTAATTATGATCCTGTTGTCTCCATGAAGGAAAACTTGGATAGTTTCTAGAATGACTTCCTTTGCGAAAGTTCCTGTAATTATGACCACCCCTGAATCGAGGGCTGTCAGCTCTTCTCCAGGTATTCGAAGAAGAACCCTGAAATGATTGGTTACCTTGGTTCTGATAACTGTAATAGTTACCTTTTTTATTAAACCTATTTTGAGGTCCTTGGAATTTGTGAGAGTGATTAGGGTTGTATGGTGTTGCAGAAGCAACTGGCATACCTTCTTTAACCTTACTGTTGCTAATAGCTACGTCCGGATGTGCAGTGACGTATTGGGTACAATACTGTTCCATTTCTTTTAGAGACTTAGGTTTACGCTCATGTAAGAATTCGAGGAAAGGTTTATTTATACTTGACATAATCTTGTCTCTGAGTATCAAGTCCATAAGGGCTTCATAAGTCTTTTCTGTTTTGGATAGCTCAATCCAACGATCAAATGTAAGACGTGTTCTTGCAATGAATTCTGAGAATTCTACACCTGCCTCAGGCACCATTGTCTTAAACAACTTCCGATAACCCTCTTCAGACAACTGATACTTCTTTAACAAGGCTGCCCTAATAACATCATAGTTATCTTTGTCAGCCTCTTCAACCAAACTTAAACTAGTCAGAGAATCACCTTTCAGATTTTCTGATAACTGGTTAGCATATTGTGATTTGTCCACATTATGTGCTCGACACGAGCGTTCAAATCTGTTTAGCCAGAATGTTATGTCATCACTGGAAGGGTTGAACGCTGGTACCTTGACCTTGTAAGTAAAGGGTTTACCATTACCACTAGATGCTTGATTAACATTACTTATGTTTGTTAACTTTAACTTTTCTAACTCAAATGCTAAAAGTTCTTTTTGGTGTTCATGTTCTCTTATTGCTTTTTTCTCTTGTGCAGTAGCCTCATCTTTTCTTTTCTCTTTTTCCATTTCCATCAGGAATCTTTTTTCATCAGTCTGTATCTGCAATCTCTTTTGTTCATCCTCTCTTTGTAATTTTTTTTCCTCAGCTTCTAATCTTTTCTCCTCAGCTGCTAATTTCTTTTCTTCAATCAATGCTTTTCTTTCTTCAGCAGCAGCAGCAAGTTTTCTCTCTTCTGCAGCTAATGCTTTGTCATATTGAGCAACTGCCCATTGTTCTAATTGCTGACCAGTCTTATCAAGAGCCCTGCCTTGTGTGATAAAATAATCTAAGGTAGACATCTTGTCTAATAAGATCAGTAATTTGCAAAAGTAAATAAATTCACTTTCTTAGTCTTAATCAAAGACCTTGTATGATAACTTTTTAACCTGTGGAAAAATAGTACTTAACTATCCCAATCACTGTGGGAAACAAGCCTTACAAAGGTCTTGTATAAATCCTTATATAATAACAGCTATAAGTTGCTGGTTCACTCTATAATATAAGTGCAGTGCACCAGAAATAGTGTTTTATATCATCAACTGTGTACCTTTAGTAATAGCAATTGACTATCAGTTGATTCTTGTACATCAATTTATATGATCAACTATATTTTAAATAGTGTATGTCGATCAGGCACCAAACAAAACAGTTATACAGAAGAACATGAAAACATTTGCGGAAATGAAATAAATCAAATGGGAAAAACAATAAAAGATAAACCGCAAGAGGATAACAAATACAAATAACGCCACAGTATATAAATATAAATTGAGAATAGAACTGAAAGATAGAATAGGGTAGACCAACAAATTACAAACAAATCAAAACAAACTAAAGAACAGAGGAATATTACAAAAACAACAATGAGTACAGTCTTCACAGCTAACACTAATAGCAACAGCTGTCGCAGCAAATTTTCAATCAAGAAAATTGCACCTATAGAAACGCACACATCAGACCCTCTATTACGTGGGATACTCTGCTGTGTGACACCGCCCAACCGAAACAACAACCCGCTGGATACAAACAAATATCACATATAAATAGTTAAACATAAATACATAAATGCATAAATAGTATGGCAATATGATGTAAATAGAGTGTTGCAGAAAGAATGTGTTGGAATGAAGGCTCAGCTACACTGCCTAATAGTACAGTACTGTGGTACTTTATTAAACAAATACTTCTGGTCTAATTATTTTAAATTCAACACAGAAATAGAAGCTCCATCGTTGATTTGAATGATAACAATCAATGTAGGACTTCTCAGTTCAATAACATTTTCTTTCGCAAACACTGTCAAATATTCTCCAGTCCTGATGTGTAATGTTCTATGTTTCAACCAAGCTTGCCGTGTAACACTGTCAGTTGTATGGCAAATGTCCAATGAACCAAATGTCAACAAACCCTGACCTAGTTACTGCATACTCTCGACAGGACAGGTCACGCTGACATCACTGTAGAGTTGTACTGTTGATGTATTTGTGTGTCGTAACAGACCCCAAGGAACGTCTGGTCTCAGTAGTTTACTTCTCAATATAGTCACTGTGCAGGTTGACCCAGGAAGCTGGCACACCAGTTGATAAACTCTGTTTAGTTGTTAACTCATACTGGCTACTAGTTGTTGAATCATGCTTTATTTGCTAAATGATGTGAATGTCCACCAGTGGATAAATGTAGATGTTGGGACTGGTGTAGCAAAGTGTAACGATTGTCAACTCATCAAACCCAGCACAGTTTTGGTCATACAGGTCATCTTGTCCTGGAACGTGATGAGGCTCCGACAAGAATGTGAGTGTAAACAATGAGTGTGTATCTGAATGTCAGTACGCGAATGGTAGAATGATTCGATAGAGTTGACAGGTTGGTAGTACATCACTCATACTCACACTGTTCGAATTCAAGAAGTACTGGAACTACGGTGGTCTTTTTATAACATTTAATGGGACGCACACTTGGACAGTACGTGTATGGTTACAGGAACAAATGTCGACATAGACAGCATAATGTTGATCACAGGAATATCATCTTAAGTTAGCATTCATGCTTGGCAAATATCATAATGGAGCATTCGTAAATAAGCATTCAGCGTTCCATCATGTAAATCATCTGGCTTTACTGACTGGGCACGTCAGACCATAACCAAGATATAGGAAGGCTCCTAAACCTAACCTCGTCTAGCGAATATTCCTTCACGTAAAGTTCAATATATATATATATTTCATAATATAGGAATCCCAGACATGGGTTCTCACATGTAGCAGTGATCTCTTGGTTCATCGAGCGATAGTACAGGCATCCCTTTTTCTCACTCGATAAATACAAAGTATATGAATTTCAACATGGCTGTTCTCTCTCTCGTGAGCTTCACTCACTATAGAATATAGACCAAAATTGGTCATTCATTAAATGTCCTCATTTCTTCATAGGTTCTCTCATAGAGGTAATTGAATAATATCATACAATCCAGTGCTGATACATAGGAATGTCTTCTTCCTTTGAATGGATATTCTTTTTAAAAGTACCACTGTGCATCTGCTTATCAACAACGATGGCGAAGCCCAAGTTCATAATAAATTGTGGTTTTACCTTTTTATGCGAAATATAACTTTGCCATTCCTTGGCAAAAGAGAATAAACACTGGGGTAAAGTACATACAACATGTCTATATGACTATCACTTTTCCCCATCCATATATAGATCACTATTTCGGCAAAAAGCCTGCTACAACAAAACTCAGCATCCTCACAGGATGGCAGCCATGAATCACACCCCTTCGCTAGCGATACTTCCGCTGCATAGCCTTTGACCTTTTCTAGCGACAACCAAATTAGTTCGGCTTAGAAATGCAAAGATATCCATATATAAGACAGACTCGTCCTACTCATACAAACACTACGTATAAATTCAGGCCATAGATATACTGAAGCAAGAACAATCTATTCCTACCCAGCCAAAGAATAAATCACAGTAGGCCTAGAGTCGTCTGCGGAGTCCGATCGAAGATGACGGACTATTTTCAAGGGAAGCAACCCAAAAATGACTTCTCCTTAAGCACTTAAAAAAGGAAATACTTTGCTTCCAAAATATTTGCGAACATAATAAGAATATAAATGTATTATATTGCAAGATAGTAAAAATTGCCCTTTACAAAAGTTTTATTACATTTTTGGTAATATATGCACAGTAATTACATATAATATGAATGCTGACTAAAGTCAAAATGCCACTGATAGCACCCAACTCTAGGATTGTACATAACAATTGCCCTATTAATATGGTCATTCTTAGTTATCTCAAAAACTAGAGCTGATAGAAAAATCTGATTACATTTTTGGAATCAGCAACTCAAAATTTCCCAAGAACCGCTATAAAATTTAAGGCACCAAAATGTGTGTATACCAGTGTAAACGTTTGTATTTTCTTCCAATATAATCTTGGCTGGACATAAACCTTGCGATCCAGCGGTTTTACGGTCTGATGTTTCTATCGGTCTTTCAGAAATTACTGGTGTAACCGTCTTCATGTTGTAACCCCTGTGCGGTCCACCTTCTCCATTTATGACGAGATGTCCAATCTAGAAAAACTCAATTATTATAAATTTTAATTGGAACGGGACATTCCCAGAATACAATTTTTTATTTATTTATATAATCTATTATGAGTCTGATGAGGCAGAAACTTTGTACTCTTTTATCGGACCCATGACAGGAGTTTTTCATCGGATATATTCAAGAGAACTCATGGTTCATACTTGGCCATCACCTAAACAAACAGCCAATTATTATCATTTAACATTTTCCTAATCACGTCACAGAGTGTCACAGCCACCTGAGGCTAGACCACACTGCAACAATATATTAACATATTAATTCCCAGGACAGTGCCACCACATAGAAAAAAAACTTATTCCAAACCTATACCTGCAGTGAAAAATAGGAATATCCTCTAACGCATCAATTTCAGCGACTCTCGGAAAATAGCAGTCAACAAAACCGGATAGTCTGATGCTGAAATAGACCATGAACATGACTGAATAGTCTCAATACATGTTAGTGTTTAATTCCATGGAATGTATGCAGCGTCGACAGTTAGGTGAGCAAATTTGAAAGTGGGCCATTGTTTGAGTGTAGTGAGTGAACGGAAAGAAAGAAACTTATTTTCTTATGTTACTACTAACCTACCAATCTTCTTTTATGTTATCTCTCACTAATCTGAGTGTTCACGGGATAGGTTAAATTAAGGACCTAGTCTTTACCCGTCCTGACTATTCCCTCCCTCCCCCCCAACTGTTAATTATTTTGATCTTTAGGGTTAATTACCTCTGTTGGGATCTTCCTAGGTTCCCTATACAAGAGGGAGGGCCTATTAGATTATATTTTTTAATTCATTGTCTGTAAAATATAATTCATTGATGTTAATGCTTTTCTTGATGTTGTGATATTTTCTAGTGAGAATGAACATAATTAACCTAACGAGAAAGTATTGGTCAAACCCCGGCCCTTATATGTGATCCATATTTTATCTATTTTCACGTCTGTACGTATTTCTGTCATAACATTGTGGGTACGTGAGTGTAGTGTAATTTGAATCTGTACCAAGTGAGAAAATGCGTCTAAATTTAAATAGAGTCGTAAACGATAGGCTGGATTAGAGCAATTACTCAATCCAAGACTGTCCTTTCTCTTACACTATCACCACCCGATTAAAACATAAACTATTTGTTACACCTTCCTCTCACATAGCTATCACTATCACCTCTGCTTGTACGGGACCATAAATATCTCAGGGCTATCTTATCAAAATTTACGACAGTGTCCTTGATGAAGTCCTGGCCGAAACGTTGACAATTTTGTGTGTGTACTGTCCTAGTATAAAGCTGTAGCTGTGTTTTTGTTAACCCAACTGTAATAAAACTGGTAATTAATTATGGACTTTGTTCCTCAGAACTACGTCTACTGACTTCGTCGTGCCCGGCAGCGTTCCCTCTTATTTGCACTATTATCCATGACGCGAATAGGGAGCTGTATACTCGTTTGTGCACGCATAAAAAAAGAGAAATTGCGCCGCCTCCGTCCGCAACCTCCTTCAGGGTCCTCTATTCAGTCTTCTACCCATGCTAAAGTTATTTGCATTCCTCCAGATTTGCATCTGTCGCCTGATGAATTGTCTGTCCTGAGTAAAGGTCTTAAGTTTGTTCCTCTTCGTTCTAATTGTGACAAATATTCTCTGCTTCAAGATGTTCACAGATTCCATCGCTGCATGCGTCTTAAATATTACCATCGTAAGGGTAAGGATTCTACCAGGGTGTCCAATACTGATTACATCTTTCGTCGTTTTGGCAAACCTAAACAAGACTGGACTCCAGCTAAAGGAGCTTCTGTGCTCTGGATTTATATATTGCCAATACTTTACATGACATTGACCAGCTCAATCTATGGCGTCTCCGTCGATCAAACTTCACGTCTTCTGAATGGCGGGCATTGTCACACCTTAAAAACCGTGATGATATTGTTATCAAGCCGGCAGACAAAGGTGGTGCTGTGGTTGTTTGGCTTAAGGACTTATACATTCACGAAGGAGTTACACAGCTAGGTAACACCACCTTTTACTCACCTTGTTCTGGTGACGCTACAGTCCGTATTAACCTTACTGTTTATGAGACTATCCGTGGCTTGGTCCATGATGATCTTCTTCCTTCTGGTGCTTTATCTCTCCATATTTTTTGATAGTAGTCTTGGTAAGCCTTCCTTTTACATGCTTCCTAAGATGCACAAAATTGCTAACCCTGGTAGGCCTATTGTTTCAGCCTGTTCTTGTCCCACTAAACGTATTTCTGAATTCTTTGATAGTATTTTCCAGCCTTTAGTCACCAATCGGCCTTCCTATTTGAAAGACACTACTCATGCTATCACTACTTTTGATTCGATCAGATTCACGACTGATCGTACTTACCGTCTTTTCCTCCTAGATGTTTGTTCCCTCTATACTTCTATTCCACATGCTGATGGTCTCAAGGCACTCCAATGTTTTCTCGACCAGCGTACTGATCTTACTATAAGTACAGGTCTGCTTCTTCTCCTTGCTGAGTTGGTTCTTATTCTCAACTCTTTTGAGTTTAATGGCCACTTCTTCAACCAAATCAGTGGCGTCTCTATGGGTACTAAGATGGGCCCTAGTTACGCTTGCCTGTTTATGGGCCACTTTGAATATTTGGTCTTTCAAAGTTATGATGGACCAATACACGAGTTTTACCGCCGCTATATTGATGATGGTATTGGCATTACAGACATCTCTGAGGTAGACCTCGGTCGATTTATTGACTATGTTGGTAATTTCAATCCTGCCATCAAATTCACTTCTGAAATCTCTACGACCTCAGTGAACTTCCTTGACATCACTGTGACTATTAGCCCTATTGGTCTTAAAACGTCTGTCTATTATAAGACTACTGACGCTCATGGTATTCTTCTTTATACTTCATCGCATCCTCTTAGTTGTAAAAATTCCATTCCCTTTTCTCAACTTCTTCGCTTGCGTCGGTTATGTCACGATGACGATGATTTTCATAAGCAAGCTCAAGAGATGTTTGAGTTCTTTCGCCGACGTCTTTATCCAGAACATGTTTTATCTGATGCCCTTAATCGTATCACACGCGTCACTCGTCAGACGGCACTCACTTCTAAACCTTCTGTCCAATCTGACAGACTCAAACTGGTTCTAACTTTCCATCCTCACTGTCTGGCGGTAAAAAGAATTCCGTTTCGACATCTGCCTATTCTCAACTCTGATCCTGATACCAAAGTGTTGTTTCGTGATACACCTTTGGTAGCTTATCGTAGGGATAGGAATTTTAGGGATATTTGTGTACACAGTCGCTTGCGACATTCTAGCCCGTCTTACTTTGGTACTAAACCGTGCCAACGCCGGATATGTAAGACCTGTCCGTTTGTACTCCAAACTCAGACAGTCACTTTTCCGAAAGGAAAATTTATCATTAGAGAGTCTTTTACGTGCGAATCCAGAAACCTGATTTATGCTATCATCTGCAAGAGGTGTGGCATGACCTATATTGGTGAAACTGGCAGCCGTTTGGCAGACAGGTTTCGTGAACACTTGAATGACATCTATCATGACAAACATTTAACGGTGGCCCTTTATTTCAATTGGCCTGACCATTCAGGTAATTCCGATATTCATGTCACTGCCCTCCTTTCATGTGCCGGTAATGACAAGACTCGCTTTTCGTTGGAGAATCGTCTTATTTTTAAAATGGGCGTTTTAGCTCCCGATGGTTTGAATATACAACATCATTTTGCATAAATTCTGGTAGCTTTTCTCTCTTTTCATTTCTTTATTCGTTGTCTTTTATATCTATCTTCGTATTTTTTTGTTTTGGTTCGTTTCGTATCTTTTTATATCTTTTGTTTTGTCGCTATCGTACGTCACGTCCTTGCAATTTCTGTGACAGACTACTGCTTTTATTCACAGATTCTTTGGATCGAGCAAAGTTAACTTTTATTAGTGCCACAGTTTTGTTAATTCTCTTTTTTTTCGTTTCGTTGATTATTTACTTTCTTGTTTTAGTATTTCTTTTAGATTTTACGATTTTCTTGTATTATTATTGTTCTTTTTTTTCTCTCATCACTGTTGTTGTTTACTTTTTCTATCTGCTTGTATCGCCCATTTGTTGTATATTTCTCATCATCGTATAGTTTTATAGTACCTATATGTAATTCTTGTCTTTGTCAGCTGTTTGTGGCTGACGAAGGGTAAAACCCGAAACGTCCCTTGTTTCTGGTGAACCGTTATTTGTAAAACTGATTAAACACCGTTTTATTGGTTTAAATACTTATATTCCTCAGAAACCAGAACGATTGCTACCCTGAAAAGAAATGGGCTGACCTAACTGGGACTAATTTGTAATGTTAACTGAACTACAGATGATCTGCCTGGAAAAGATTTGTATTCTTTACAGAACTACAAATGGGGTGAGATAACTGGGACATATTTGTAATGTTGACAGAACTACAGATGATCTGCATGGAACAGATTTGTATTCTTTACAGAACTACAGATGGGGTGAGATAACTGGGACATATTTGTAATGTTGACAGAACTACAGATGATCTGCCTGGAAAAGATTTGTATTCTTTACAGAACTACAGATGGGGTGAGATAACTGGGACATATTTGTAATGTTGACAGAACTACAGATGATCTGCCTGGAACAGATTTGTATTCTTTACAGAACTACAGATGGGCTGAGATAACTAGGACAGATTTGTAATGTTGACAGAACTACAGATGATCTGCTTGGGACAGATTTGTATTGTTGACAGAACTACACATGAGATGAGATAACTGAGAAAGATATATAATGTTGATAGAACTACAGAGAAATGCCTGTACAGACGATCCAACTGCAATAGATTAGTAATGCTGACAGATCTACTTATGGTCTGACTGGAGCAGAACTTCAACGCTATCACATATGTTTTATAAAATTATTAATATGTATCATAGTGGTATGAAAATGATTGTTGAAACGTTTAACTAAGACAATTAATTGACAAAAAACACGCTGTTAAGTAAGCAGAAACTACACTTCAAACCCCAACTCCGACATCTGACTACAGAGACTACAGTTATATAAATACTAATAGAAATAAAAAAGACATTCCACCAAAAAAAACCGTAGAACAAGAGAGGCAATTTATCACTGACATATCAAATAAAGCAACACAGTAAAACAATAAACAATCCAAAGAAAGAATTACTTATTGCAATTTTAGACATCGTACGTCAAATCAACATTGACAAAGTCATAAATCAGCTGGAGTTAAGGAAGACCACTCTATCGGTAGACACAAGAAGAAACAAACAACACACATGGATCTTCATTTCAGCTAGTAGTACTTTTAACAACACGTTGATACACTAGCAATAATAGATATAGAGGTATAATCATTTCACTTAGAATAAATAAATAAATAAGTATATGAACTGAGTAAGCAGCAACACTCGAATAAACCTGCGACGTGTCGGCCAGCCAGCTAGTTAGCGGTCCTTAACAGAAAGAGACCTTTTCATGGCTAATAAAAGTTCTCGCCCCCCTTTATTTAAAAAAAAAGATAAGGACAGAGATAACAGTCCAGCGGTCAAAAATAGCCCACTTATGACCAAGAGATCCCACCTCTTGTCAGGTTTTGACGGGATGTTGAATGTTAGACGAAAGTGAATGAAACAAATAAAACTTAACCACGTGATACTTTAAATAGCAGGGACAAAATAAAGATAGGGGAATACATTCTATTTACTTCCAAAGGGGAACAATTCAACTATTAGATGAATATCAAACTAAAAAACAGCGGTTCATTATTTATTTAACTTTGTCAATTAATTTTACAAAATTATTTAAGACATAAAATATTCTCTTTTTTTGAACAGTATTTGTGTTAAATTGTTGAAAAGTGTTTTGTTTCCTATGTTTAAAATAAAAGCACTTGAAATAATTAGGAGTTTGATGCCCATGTTAAAGTAGTCAACACTTATATCCTCTGCCACTTTCAATGATTACTTACTTTAAATCAAAATAGCTCTAGTCGCAGATGGAACTGCAGCGTATTTTACGCTGTACAACCCAATGCCTAGTATCCTGGCTTTTGGCTGGGATCATGTGTCTACACACGGGAAACAGTAGTGACATTCATGTCATGAGGTACCTAGTGTGAGAACACAGAGGATCACTACAATGACACATGTTGTCATTGGATCTTCTTGTGTTGGGACATGTGGTCTTGACCAGGGCTGGGTATGGGTGGGGCAAATGCAACCTCATGCGAGGAAAAAATATGCAACCTCATGCGAGGAAAAAAATAATAAAAAAAATAAAAATAAAAAAAAAAAAAAAAAAAAAAAAAAAAATTGGAACTGCAGCGTATTTTACGCTGTACAACCCAATGCCTAGTATCCTGGCTTTTGGCTGGGATCATGTGTCTACACACGGGAAACAGTAGTGACATTCATGTCATGAGGTACCTAGTGTGAGAACACAGAGGATCACTACAATGACACATGTTGTCATTGGATCTTCTTGTGTTGGGACATGTGGTCTTGACCAGGGCTGGGTATGGGTGGGGCAAATGCAACCTCATGCGAGGAAAAAAATATGCAACCTCATGCGAGGAAAAAAAAAATTAAAAAAAAAAAAAAAAAAAAAAAAAAAATGAGCACAACAAAATGTGTTATTGGCGCCAAATAGCGCACTACAACAATCTTTTAAACACTTGTTCTTACTTGGTCGTTCCTCTTCTACCCTAGGGGCCGGAGTAGACATGAGGTGTGGTGTCCGGCTCTTATTCTAAAGGTACCGGGTTCAAACCCAGTACAGGGAATATTTTTTATGGCATTTTTTTCAGAATTAGTGGGTACAATAATGATATACTCCTCCCCGATCCCCTGGGTAGTGAGATATGATGTCTTGCCTTCTCGGAAATCTTATCCTTTGAGCTGTGTTTCTTTTGGCCTGGTTCCAGTCCAGTCTTCGGTCCCTCAGGGATTATCTAATGTTGCCCCCCCCCCTCCCCCCCCCCTCTCCACCCCCCCCCCCAGCGAACTCTGGGTATTCCTGGAGATCTGGATCTCTTGCTATTGGTTTCTCTTGTGTGACCGTGGTAGTCACGAAAATAATAATTATTTTTGTAGTGGTATTCTCATTTGTTGTTGTGTTCTGTCGTAAATTTTTAAAGATAGGTCAGAAGATATTTATGGTCCCGTCTGAGCAGAGGTGATAGTGGTAAATAAGTGAAAATAAAGGTGTAAGAAATAGATTTTCACGAGGAAATAGTGTAAGAGGAAGATCTGTCTCTGGAATGAGTAGTTTCTCTAGTCCATCCTATCTATACGACTATATTTTAATATCAGACGACCTTTCTCTCCCTATATGAAATAAAAGTTACACTAAACACACCCACACACACAATTATGTGACAACAATACACACAAAACGTGAAAAACTATGGTTAATTGGGTATGGGTCTGACCAACACGCATATGTAAGTTCTTTTTGTTGTTTATTATCATTAAACTTTTTACACCATCAAACATATAGAGACATCAAATAAATCAAGTTTACATATAAATGAAAATAACCGATTAAGTGCCCTCCCCTTGTTGGGAAAAGATCCCAAAAGAAGTTAATAACCCAAAGGTCAAAGAATAAACACTAGATTACAGAATAGACTGTGAAGAACATGTTCCCACTAAATTACTACACAGTAAAGTACACAGGTTAGCGAAATAAAAAAAGAAGTTAGTACAATTATTGTAACAAAGGAAAATATTTACTCTCTCTCTCTCTCTCTCTCACTCTCTGTCTCTAACTCTGTCATCTGTGGCCACAAATACTCTTGCTTACCTAATAATGGTGTAGGTATCCCTTGAACAATTTACAATAGTCTGAACCGATATTGTCAGGTGGGTTGCCCAAATTTGGCCCCAGTCCAGCCTTTGTATCGCATAATAATTACAAGGTGGACGCCAAATTTGGTGGTTTAATTTTTTCCTGGATGAGTCCTGTGTCACCGCATATAGTTACTGAAGCAAGACGTTACTCTGGACGTTCACAGTTACAAAAGAAGAAAAGTAGTTCCTGTATTGTCTAGCCTCTGGTTGCTACGACAAATGTTACAATATGTAAAACTGATACTGATGGTAAATCTTATCGGCTGACTCTTATAGTGAATGCCGATTATGAAACAGCGTAGTGTTCTGGATCTCTCCGTTGCTACGGCTGTCAAACATCAGGAATATATGTTTTTTCGTATGCCCAGTGGGCTGGACAATTTTGATAAATAATTCTTGGTATGGTACAGTACAGTTACAATTAATATTACTGTTTCTATTGGTCTCTCTCTGAATGAAGAAAGAGGACCGAACAGGTATAAAAATCGAAGACCCAAATTTAATAATAATGTTACGTTACTCGTAATATTAGACCGCTTACCGCTAGTTTTGATTAGATGCTATATTGGGAACAAAAGAACATTTATGAAAAACTGCTACTATCCTATCCACCCGTAAGTTTTCCGCTATGGCATGTCCGGAAAAGACGGTATGTTCCCTCCCCCGTTATTGCCCGCAATAAAATGCACAGCGCACAAAGTCAATTATTATTCAATTTATCCATACGCGGACTTAAACAAAAATCGCCTGTCGCTACTAGCTATTAGTGGGCGTCTGCTGTTTAGTCACATAACATTAAATCTAGCCACTTTTTTAATTTCACACAATGAAATATAATGCGAATTCTATTCGGTCACTGTTCCGTCACACTTAATAATCTCAGTCCGCTAAGCCGTATTTTCTTGTGTAAGAAAAATGGGGTATTTAAAATTACATTAATCTGAACGACTGGCAAGAAATATTTATGCGTTAGGTTATTTCACTTGTTTTAAACGCTAGGGAGTTATAACGAATAAAATAGTAATCCTAACACATTTTAACACTTAAGCACAATTTCTATTACCACACATCAGAAAATGAAATCGCCACGGGACAATCTAACACATTTAGCGAAGACATGGTTCTAGTCCGTCGTGTTTAGATTATGGAAGAATTTTTGAGCGACTCTAATAACTGAATTTTAGAGACCGCGGTATATATACAGATTATGATGTTATTATCACTAGAAAATGTTATAATTCGCACCTCTGTATAGCAGGGAAGTCAGGAAACTGCGATTCCCGGATCAAAGGTTTGATCGATCATTCTACTCAGCGATGCTGACCGACAGCAGAACTTGTGGCCGTGCACTGGCCTCTCTTTAGGTTACATCACCGTGCGCAAATCAAACATTATCTCCCCCCTGGAACGTGCTAACATCAAAGGTTGCCGAGAAAATATTATCGCCCCTTGTCTCTCTTCAAACAATCCGTTATTTTCTCAACGCGTCTGCCTAATGACCTATAATTGGCAAATAAGCTCGCATGAGAACTCAGGTAAACGAATCAGGGCTTGCTGCGTGTTATGCTGGCAGGTCACGGAAATTGGTAAATGTCTGTTTGTTAACATATCAAGAAAAATGGCGTGGATTAGATATGAGTATTGCAGTCAGAAAATTACGCGGTTTGGCTTAGCAAATGGTAGACACCAAATGGGAAAGCAAAGGTTGTCAGATTACTGTATCAATATTTACATTCCACGTCACATGTTCGTTATAACCATTGTCATAAGTCCTGTATTTATGTTGTTTGATATATTCTTCTCTTCTTGTCTACAGCAACTTTAACAACAACAACAAAAAGTATCACGTGTGTTAATAACACTTTCTTATGTAATGGACGACATGTGCGCTCTGAAATTCACGTTAGTTATTTATAGTTTCAGTGTGTCTTACTTATCGTATCAAAACATTGTTTCACTGCGTTTTTTTAATGTATGTCAGTGATAAACTGTGACTTTTGTTCTGCGGTTTTTGTTCGTTGTTGACGGATTATGTGCTTTATTTTTCTACCCGTAGTTATATAACTGTAATCTCTGTAGTCAGTTGTTAGAGGTGGGGCTTAATATGTAGTATCTGTTTACTTGACAGTGTATTTGTTGATGTACCTGGTTATATAACTGTAATATATGTAGTCAGATGTTAGAGTTGGGGCTTAATGTGTAGTATATGTTTACTTGACAGTGTATTTGTTGTGTACTTAGTTAAATAAATGTAATATATGTAGTCAGGTGTGTCACGTATGGGTTTTGATCATTAAATTGCCTACATCTTCTTCCTATTCTCTCACCCGCATCCTTTTATTTTATTATCTTTCCGTACTTGTTTTTCCTGTATTTTTCGCATCACTCGTTGCGAAAAATATATTTCTTTCCCATCATCGTTTTTCTTTCTCATACTGACTAGAAACCTTATTGCATCAGATGTCAGTCGCGCAGATAGCTGTGAATATACGGTTCTCGCCAGACATACGTCTGCAGTTTCCCCGGTCAGAGCGCGGCCCGACCACATTGCTGGGCCTGGGGTGTGAGAAATTCGTTTCGCTGGACATAGAGCAGACTTTTGGTCTACCATTTTTCAACTGTCACTAGCTTAAGGTGTCAAACCCGGCATCTGTACGACGCAGTTGTAGACGGTTGTCTGAGATTTGCAACTGACACGCGCTTTTCCCGGTCAGTTTGTCAACGCAGGTGCGTAATCGCCCGGTGGCAGTTACGACACGCCTCTAAGTATAACGTAGCTGTTATGAGAAGGGGGAGAGCGGGGCGGGGGAGATAGTTCATCCTTTGTCTGGTTTAAAATATTAACCCACGTTTGAAACTATTTCATTTCACTCAGTAACTTTGCAGTTAGACTAGAACAACCTTCGTTCGATTTCTAAATAATCTCTGTAAATAGAGATGGCCTTAGTTTGGTCGAAGTGGTTTAACGTTCTTAGTAATTCTGTGTTTGAGGTATATTAATATTATATATATTATTATCTAGTATTTTGTGAAGTGATTAAGTGTTAAATTGCCGATTTTATCTCACTAGTTAGATTTTGTGCAGAGTGCTTAATTTATCTAGTCTGTATTATTTATAGTGACGAGTTACAGTGGAAACCAGAAATTATATTTCTTGCTTAAATTCAGTCGGCTAATAAAGAAATTTAATTTAACTTCTAAATAATCAGACGAGAGAATCTATTTTAAAACTAACTTATAACGCTAGATACATCATTGAGTGTTGACGAAATATGTATGTATTTTCTAATTCATGATGTTTGATTTTATTTATATAACTTACTTTACGGGAAGTTTTAGAGATAAGTCCAGCTGTAGGCTTGCTATTTAAAATGTAAGTTATAATGAGTACATATATGTAAATTATTTGATATGTGTTCTTTCTTTTATATAGTGAAACGGTGGTACCCAACTTGTCAGCGTTTAGTAGCCTGAGAGACATATTTTTGAGAAGCATAGACATTTTCTATCTTTAACCACGTGGGGTTTTTATGTTTCAAGTAACACGGGTCTGACAGTGCATATGCCATCAGAGAGAGACAGTAATAGCAATCCCATTAACGGTTTCTAAAGACTAGAAATATATATTGGGCTTTTGTGCCAGTACATATTGCTTCACAAATTTAAATGTACATGCTGCCTGGCGGCGAGTGAATATTACAAGAACACCCTTAACATTCCGACAGAGATTGTGACTAGTATTGTGGTGACCAAATATAGTACTTTCCTGGAAGTAGACACCGATCTGACATTCCTTAATTCTAGAATCCAAAGCTAATGACATTGTGCTCTGCTAACTTTCGTGCCTGGACAAAATTTATATGACTTAATCAGACATTCGAAACATTAGAACACCCAAGGAATCGTTCCCTGAGAGTTTAGTACGTCTTTTGGAACTGGGGATTTCTTGGTCAAGGACTGCATTTTCGGGTCTGTGTGAAGGTCCTAGAATTATTATGTTCCCAGAGGCAACGAGCAAAGTTGTGAGTATACATGTGAAAGAAAGGCCATGGCTGGATGAATGAGAGTACACAGGTCTGAGTGTTATTTTACCGGTGTATTATCGTCACCCATTTGCTGTCATATTTTTTTTTAACCTGCAGAATTTGTTACTAAAGGCTAGAGTTTCTGTTTTCTTAGGTTAAATCAGATTTATCCAACTCTGTTCATATATTTACGAGAAAGAAAGAAATCTCTTAGACTCAACCCTATGTATCTATAACTCTTTGGGCCATCATCTGTTCTCTTAATTGGGCTGTGGGCTAAACCTAGAGTAAGATCTAACGGGCTATCATCCTTGTAGCATTTTTTCTTGAATTATTATGACTATTGGTATATGTTTTTTTTTCTTGATGAAATTTTTGGTGTTGTGAGAGATTTTTTTTTGATGATAATAATAAAAATCTCTCTTGAACAAAATCAGTGCGTTGGTCAGCTCGATCCCAAATTATCTATATAATCATTGTTATAGATTTTCCAAGTTTGTGTGTTTAACTGTCGTCACGTGTATGTGCGTGCCCGTGAGTAGATAGAATTATATGTAATATATATGTGGTTTAGACTGTCGGACTCTGTAAAAACCGTCGTAGAGGATAGGTGAGAGAGAGAGAAGACTTCTTTCCGCTTTCAGCGACAGCCTCTATACCACAGTCTATCATCTCACCACTCGTGGAATCTATTTCATTTTTCTAACTCTCACCGTGACTATCACTCATTCCAACCTATTCAGAAGGGACCAAACCCAAGTCTTAATACTCCTATCCAAAATCTACGACAAATGTGGTCTAGTCCGACGGATTATTGAACTTAGAATAGGAAGACGAGTACGACAAATGTGGGCTCGTTTCCGGTTTTTGAACTTAGAATAGGAAGACGAGTACGACAAAGGTGGACTCGTCTATCTGGACTTTGAACTTAAGATTCTTTATTCTGAAATAGAGTAAGAGTGGGATGTCTTGTGAGTTTTGTATCTTTTAAAAATAATTATCCCCTAGACTAACGATCTGTTTACGGGCGTGCTGACCACACAAACTGATAAGTTTTTTTTCCCACAGCATTAGGAAGCATTATACATTTCAATTACAGGTTGATTGTCGGAATATATGTTAATTACTGATTTTGTAATACTAAACGCTGGTAAAGTTTTGTGAGTGTATAACATTCACAAGGGTTCTGAAGCAGGAAGGGGTTTGAACTAAAGTTAAGGAGTGCGTTTCGGACTATTTGTCCAGATTAATTGCCTCCCTTACCCTATCTGTCTTCAGGGGGTGAACTTGATAGTGGATTAAAAATTAAGGGATTTTTCTCTTTAATTTTGCAATAATTATTTTGCTTTTCCCATGTAGCAACTAATTTTTCAGAAGTAATCTTAACTACCATTTAGTTGGCGTAGTCGTGTTTTGCATTAAGTGCTTTATTGCCGATTAATAGCAGAGATAGTTAGATTTTATTTTGGAGGAAGTATCTCAGGGTTAAGGATAACATCTTTTGGATTTTTTGAATTTTTTTCTCGTAAGTGGTAGGAACCAGTGTATCCTTTTTCCTATTTTCTTTCTCCACTAGTCTCGGTCACTGACATAATATGGCCGAGAGGGCAAAGCTTAGACAACTCCTCAGGGAAGAAGCGAGAGAGGAGGGACTGGAAGGAGAGGAAGCGAAAGCTTTTGTCAGAGACGAACTCGAGAGATATGACGCGGAGAGAAAAGCAGCCGAAGCTAAAGAGGAAAAAGAAGAACTAAGGAGGAAAGAAGAAGCAGACCGTCTATTACAGCAGAAGAAGATGGACGAGGAAATGGAAATTCGCAGGATGCAGCATGAGGAAAGAGAGAAAGAGAAGGAGAGACAGCATGAGGAAAGAGAAAATGAGCAACGACGACAGCATGAGCTAGCGCTTAAGACTCTAGAGTTCCAAAGCCGTGGTGCTGCCTCTACCTCCAGCAATGGAGAGTCTTCTCCTCATTCTTCCTTAACTGATCCTTCTAACACTCAATCTACTCATCTCGCTGCTATGTCTTTTCCGCTAGAATCTTTCCCTTGTCCAAATGAGAAGATTGACACTTGGCTAGAAAAATTTGAGAAAATTGCAACTCTGTACGGTTTAGAGAGGTCGCGTTGGAACATAAAGCTTTCCCAGGCTTTGAAAAGTTCTGCGTATGATGTTTACGCCAAACTGGAAAGTAGCCAACAAGACAACTATGATCTGTTGAAGAAAGCGTTACTGGAGCGCTTTGAAATGAACGCTCGCAAGTTTTTGCAACTGTTTCGCAACAGCAGAAAGGAGAATTCTGAATCTTTTCACCAGTTCTCTTCCCGTCTAAAGGGATATTTGACAAAGTGCCTTGAGCTCTCGCAGCTCCCCTCTACCTATGAAGGTCTTGAGGAATTTGTTTTAACAGAACAAATAAAGAACACTTTGTCTGCAGATACCCGGAGATTTCTAGCTGAGCAGGGTGCAGAAAAACTCGAAGACATCTTAGAGAAGTCTGAGCGTTACCATAATGCGCTGGCTGAACTACCGGCCACAAAGCGGAAACCGACAGAGGAGAATTTTCGAAAACATAACCTAGAGCAATCTTCTCAGGCTTCTAACCAAAATAACGACAGAGAAACTGGACCTCAAAACCCCCCTCCTGAAAAATCCAAGTTCTACAAGAACAAGTACCCCAACCACCCCAAACAGTCTGATCAACCCGACCGTCCTTCATGGCAGCGTGGCCAGAAAGGTCAAGGTGACAAAGGGAAAACCCCTGCGCACGGGACTAAGGATCAGACCAAGCACACCGAGCCGAAGCGCATCGGATGCTTACAAACAACAGACTCGCAGGAAAGAATTATTGTCAGTGATTCCCAACCTGAGGGAGAGAGACCCTCTACGCGAGGTACGGTTGTTTTAAACGGGACTTCAACATATTGTTTGTTTGACACCGGGCTTTCTTTTGATTGCATTGTTGCCAGACACCTGGTCAAACCCGGTCAAGAAACAGAAGAAACCGTTAAACTGTGTGGAGTTCTTAGGAGTGATGCACCAACAACGCTTCCCATCGCATTGGTGGAGATACACTCTGACTTTGTCAGAGGGGTGATCACAGCGGCTGTTATGGACGACCCCATCTACCCAGTCATACTCGGCTGTAGATATGTGTTTATTGGGAAACCGGAAGAGCCAATAATGGCAACAGTAACCACAAGAGGGCAAGCCAAGAAGGAACGGGAGCCTGCGCCAAATTTGTTACCCATGGAACTTAAAGAGGCGCAACAAAAGGACCCTACTTTGGAACCCTGCTTTAGGAAACTGCCCATGGCCAAGGACCCTAGACAACACGGGGACATCTTTTCTAAGGATGGCGTGCTTTATCGGAGAACGGGCAAGCCTGAACAAGGCTCTAATCAGCTCCTAGTACCGAAAAAGTACAGAAGTCAAATCCTAGAAATGGGGCACTCTCTCCCGTTTAGCGGACATATGGGACAGAACGCCACACAGCAACGTATACAGACTCACTATTGGTGGCCAGGGATGAACACTGATATACTCAGATATGTGAAATCATGTGCCCAGTGTCAACGGGTAGCACCCAAGCACTGGACTGCCCCAGTTCCCCTGGGGCAAACGCCAATTGTGGGGACTCCATTCGAACGGGTTGCTGTCGACATCGTTTTACCCCTAGAAAGGACCAAACGAAAGCACAGGTTTATCCTGACTTTAGTCGACACATGCACTATGTGGGCCGAAGCTATACCGCTAACATGCACAGACTCGAAGCATGTCGCAGAAGCCCTAGTGCAGATCTTTACACGGTTGGGATTCCCTCAACAAGTTTTGACGGACAATGGATCCCAATTCCGTAGCCTGTTAATGGAGGAGATCTTTAAGATCTTGAGGGCCAAACACATTCACACCAGCCCGTACCATCCGGCCGGAAATGGGCTCGTGGAACGTTTCAACGGCAGCCTCACCACCATGCTACGCAAGCTGGCACAAGAAAAGCCGGAGGACTGGGATCTTTTCATTCCTGCAGCCCTATTCGCTTATAGGGAAGTCCCCCAGGCCTCTACGGGTTTCCCTCCAGCTACGCTTTTATTCGGCAGACCTATAAAGGGGCCGCTTGAAGCATTACTTCGGTCCCTGACAGACCAGAAGGCGGATGAGACAGTCGTCTCAGCCAGTAGATATGTATCGGAATTGAAGGAAAGGCTACAGCTAGGATGGGATCTAGCAACAGCAAACCTTAAGAAAGCTCGCGCAAAGCACGCTAGACGATACAATCAAGCAGCAAAGGAGAGAGAATTACAACCAGGAGATAAAGTTTTGTTGTTGTTGCCAACCGGAAGCAACAAGCTACGCATCGGGTGGCAAGGGCCGTTCACCGTCCTGAAAAAGATCTCGAGAACCAATTATCAAATCTCTATCAAAGGAAAGGAGAAGGTCTACCATGTGAATCTACTAAAGAAATACTTGGAAAGACCAGTGCCATCCTCCGAACATCTCCTGGCCATCGCCATAACTACAGAGGATGTCGAAGATGACGATAGTTGCATGGAATATCCTTTGCAACAAACTGAATCTGTCGAAGATGTAAAATTTGGGGACACTCTCTCTGAAGCACAACAGACAGAAACGTAGGCTTTACTGAACCAGTACACGGCGGTGCTAACGGATGTACCTGGACGAACACATCTCGTAGAGTTCGAGATGAAACTTACAAACGAGACCCCTGTCCAAACCAGAGTTTACCCTATTCCGTATGCGAAAGCTGATACGCTACGTGCAGAGATAGACAAGCTACGTAAAACAGGAATTATTAGTGAGTCTACGTCTCCCTATAGTGCAAGCGTAGTGCTGCTACAGAAGCCCAATAAGGAAGTTCGGCTGTGCATTGATTACCGACTACTTAATACAGTAACGGAATTTCAGCCGGAACCACTCCAAAGCGCTTCTGAGCTGTTTAGCAAGCTAAGCAAGGCACGGATTTTCTCAAAGATTGACTTGAGTAAGGGTTACTATCAGATACCAGTCAAAGAGGAAACTAAGCCTTTGCTAGCTTTCAGCACCAGTGAAGAACACTATACGTTTAACGTGATGCCTTTCGGATTACACAACGCACCAGGAGTGTTCACAAGGATGATGAGAAAGCTGCTAGAGCCATTGCACAGTCCACATATCCACAATTTTATGGATGATATACTTATTGCAACGGACACCTACGAAGAACACATTGCTACGGTCGAGACGCTCCTCAGGAGACTACAGGAAACTGGACTCACAGCCAGACCTAGCAAATGTTTAATCGGCTTTGAAAAACTTGACTTCCTGGGGCACACCATTGCTCACGGTGCTATGTGGCCAGTTGCTAAAAACGTAGAGAAGATACGTGCAGCAAAGAGGCCAAGGACGAAGAAAGAAACACGATCGTTCCTATCGCTATGTGCTTACTACCAGAAATTCATCAAAAACTTCAACGGTTTAACAGCACCCCTTACGGACCTTACGAAAAAGGGGCGACCGGAGAAAGTTATCTGGGATCCTAAGTGCGAAGACGCTTACGCCACGCTCAAGAAACAGTTGTCTGAATATCCAATTCTGCGACTGCCTGATATTACCAAACCCTTCGTATTGCGCGTTGACGCATCAGGGCAAGGCATCGGGTCAACTCTGCTTCAGGCTGGCGACGACGATCCCAACCAGCTATTCCCAGTGGCATACGGCAGTCGTAAATTGAATAAGGCAGAGCAAAACTACTCCACAGTGGAAAGAGAATGTCTGGCATTAGTTCATGGCATAAGAAGGCACCATGAATACCTTTACGGAGTGTCATTCACGGTGCAGACTGACCATGTCCCACTGGCGTTTCTCGGGGCTAATAAGGAATTTAATGCGAAAATAATGCGCTGGGCATTGCTGCTAAGTGTATATTCCTTTAAAGTCGAATACATTCCAGGGAAACAAAACGTTGGGGCAGACTTCATGAGTAGGACTTGCAGAGAGATGGAGGGGGAAGATGAGAGGGAAGAAGACAGACACCCCGAAGCTACGGTTATAGGAAATTTAATTCCATAACGTAGACATGGAGTGCTTCCATATCTTAAGGGGGGACGTCCTGTCACGTAGGTCGTTTTGATCATTAAATTGCCTACATCTTCTTCCTATTCTTCAGTTTGTCAACGCAGGTGCGTAATCGCCCGGTGGCAGTTACGACACGCCTCTAAGTATAACGTAGCTGTTATGAGAAGGGGGAGAGCGGGGCGGGGGAGATAGTTCATCCTTTGTCTGGTTTAAAATATTAACCCACGTTTGAAACTATTTCATTTCACTCAGTAACTTTGCAGTTAGACTAGAACAACCTTCGTTCGATTTCTAAATAATCTCTGTAAATAGAGATGGCCTTAGTTTGGTCGAAGTGGTTTAACGTTCTTAGTAATTCTGTGTTTGAGGTATATTAATATTATATATATATTATTATTGTCGCATAATGCGATTGGGATTCGATATCTAGGTAATCAAAACAAAGTAAACACCGGCGAAACATGTGGAATGCTAATTAGCTCGACCAAGGAAAAGAGAGTTGCTACACGGAGATCGTCTAGTCATAAAAATCGGGTAGGGAGGAAATCTGTGTTCGGACCACGCAGTAATAAATTCATTTAAAATCAACGGGCTGACCGATGGAAATTCTACTTCACTGAGTCATAGAGGGAGAGTAGACCCAGGTGTGGATATAGCCAGGAAGACAATGTCTTTTATAATTATGGGGATATGATCACCCAAGTGGGTCAAACAGTTCGGAAAATGATGAAAAGTGCGGTTTAAAAATTCATAGAAAAAGGAAGGACAGACGGATGTCGGAAAGATTGATATGGAAGGAAAGCCACATGTTGTCCGATTAAAACGAGATATCTCAAGAGGCAATAGCTTTTGTAAGTAATGAGAACGACTAAAGTATCTGTTTAGAAACTAACACAGATCACCTACCCGAAGTGAAATACGAGAAATATTTTCGACCGAAGTTGCTTGAAGGAATAGCCAATCAGCGCAAAGTCACGGATTCACGCAAGATGGCCGACCAAGCGCATAAATACGCAGGTAGTTGGAAGTGAAGAGAAACACACGAACTGAAAGAACGCAGAGGACAAAAGGAGAGAGCTAGGCACGTATTCCTTCACCACTGAGTATTTGTGCTGGCCTGCCTTTGCCAGAAGTAGTCCTGTTAGTATTTCCGAAAAAGACCAGAGGGTTTCGGTCGTACATAAGCCAGAAGTGAGAACCCAAGTGTTATCCTGCATAGCGACACGGAGCACTACCGCTGGTCTACCTGGTTGTGCTGGTATCCCTACTACATGGGAAGATCAGCCGAGTCTATACAGTCGTGTGGAGCTCACCAACATTGTCAACCATCATTTAAGGAGCACTCAGTTAAGTGCAGAAACAGATGAACATTCGATCAATTTATATGTGAAGAAACAAGTCATATGAAGAAAAAGGGACTGGTTAACGTTTTTTGTCAGAAAAGCAGAGACACTGTAATTCAGTAAAGTAAAATAATATCACTGTGATTTCTCTGGATATTGTGTAAATATAAAATTCCTATTCATATAGCATTTCTATCTATTCCAAGAACAGAAGATAAGATAATCATTATAAATAAATTGATTTTAATTGTAAATTGAATTTTGTTAATTTCATAAAGTTACTATTGAGTTCAATTTGAATTTCATTGTTATTTAAAGCATAAGATAGTTATTACGAGAAGACACTCTAGGCTCTTGATCTTCTTATTACCACCGGACCAGGGGTCTTTACTGTCTGACTATCCTTTGTGCTATTATTCACCAGTACTCATTTCTGAGACTGGGGTATATCGTGGAGTTCATTATTCTTTATTGAACTATCATCAACTGTCATCAAGACAACAACCACTATCATACCATCTCGTTACACTGGGGGCTCGTTCGCGGGATATCCTTGATAGTCCTGAGCCAAAACGCTATCTTCTTTCTTAAAAAAAAAATTTTTTTGAATTTTTTTTTTCCCAACAGTGGAAAAATATATATATAAAATAAATAATAATATCTAAATAATTTTCTTGTTGAAGTACCATTGAGTACAAATAGACAGACTCTCACATAGATTGTGACAATATTCATTAATTAAGTTTAATTTAATTAAGCTTGAATTAATTAGTTGAGTAAGACTATTCACCCTCTCAACAGCGAGACAATGGCTGATCTGGTAAAGGTTAAGTCTGCCATTATACAAATGGGGAAGGACTTGGGCCTAAGTGGCGATGCTCTTATCCAGTATGTCACTGTGGAAAGTGATAAGTATATGGACATTGAAGCTAAGAAATTGGAAGCCGAAAGGGAGACCAAGAAGCTTGAATTAGAAGCTGGTAGAGAAGCTAAGAAATTGGAAGCCGAAAGGGAGACCAAGAAGCTTGAATTAGAAGCTGGAAGAGAAGCTAAGAAAATGGAAGCTGAAGAAAGGAGATTAGAGGTTGAGAGAGAGGAAAGAAGGATTCAGGCTGAAAGAGAACATGAGTTGAAGTTAAGACAACTGGAAATTCAGGCAACTGCAAGTATAAATGGTAGCAGTTCTCCTCACTCTGACAGTAGCTCTAGCCAAGGTCCTCAAAAGGGTGCTATGAACTTCCATTTGGATGCTTTTATAGAGAAGGACGATTCTATTGAGGCCTACATAGACAGGTTTGAGCGACTTGCTTCATCATATGGCCTAGAGAATGAAAAGTGGAGTGTTAAGCTCTCTCAAGGATTGAGGGGTATTTCTTACGAGGTGTTTTTGAAACTACCCAAAGAGGAACAGGAAGACTTCGAGGCTCTGAAGCAAGCATTGCTTGTTCGCTATGAGCAAAATTCAGAGGCTTATCGTAAGAAATTCCGAACTGCCAAGAAGGAGGCTGGAGAAACGTACCAACAATACACAGCTCGGTTGGAAACTTACCTACTGAGATGGTGTACACTGGGAAACTTTTCGCAAGATTTCGAGGGACTCAAGGAAATGATTCTGATAGAACAACTTTTAGATTCCATGACCCCTGAAACGAAGAAATTTCTGGTAGAAAATAGATAGGATAGGTTGGAAGACATAATCAAATATTCTGAAAGTCACCAATTGGCACATTCTCTAACACAAGGAGCAAAAAGGAAACAAGGAGAATTTCTCAAGAAGCCACACAACCACTTCGAGCAGGACGAAGACGAACCCACTCGAAACCACTTCCATAAGACCAACCACCGAAACCATCAGCAACATGAAAGAAACCCTCTGGCATACGATAAGAAACCTTCAAGAAAAGAAGAGAAATGTTGTAAGACTTGTAATCACAACAGAATCAGTGGATATTCAAGGGCCACTGACAAGGAAGCAGTTCCCCTAACTTTGCCCATTGCGAAGATTCACTGTCAGTTTATCGCTATTAGTGGAAAGGGGAAAATAAATGCAGCGAGTTACTAGGATGATATATACACCTTTCTATCCCCTGATGTTGGGACGTAGATATGTTTTTTTTGGGAAACCCTATATAAACTGACGGTTGCCGGGTAGGATCAATAGGAACTGGTTCAAGCGCTACCAGAAGTGAAAGAAGGTTTAGGTAATTTCTGGGAGATACCTTATCCACTGTTAATAAATTCAATTGATCATACGCTTTCTGTGAGTTTATGAAATGAATTGGCTTTAAAAGAAGCCCTCTATAGATGGACATGTTTCTCAATAGAGAGAAGACACTTATGCGTTTTGTAGCAAAAAATTGCCGCAATAAACTAATGTGTTTGTAACCTTTGCCACAGAAAATGAGGGTTATTTTATTTCCTATATGGAACGATGGGGGACAACTTGCTACAGGAAAGCTTGTTGGTCTCAAGGCCAAGGAGACCAATGGTATCGGCCATCATGGAGCAGATTGTCGTACTGTGTTACATCCACTTTAAAACAAAACCAAAGGTTTATATAGAATCGGGTGCGCAGTTGCTTCATTTGATGTTGAAAACCGGAGGTAATGGGGCTGAATCCATCATAAAACTCAATAGGATTTTTAGCCGCCCCAATTTAAACTATGCTGGCGCATGGTCATTACCTAGTGAGGGACAATTAAATGGTGGGTTGTAAATTCCTCTGCCCCTCGACAAGTTAGCCGACCCCCATGCTCGGAATGTAGATCCATACGATGATCCATCAACGTTGTGCAAAGCGGGGGGAAAGCATGTTAGTTTCAACAACACAGGATCTACTAGGTCACACAGAACCACCCTCAGCGACTCCTCCATGGCTGTTGAAGTATTTCTTGGTATGTTGGCTACGACTGAGCTTATTTATGCTGTAACCGAGCTAATAACACACCGAGAAAACGGGGAGGATTTACTCTAACTCGTGTCAGGACCGGAGAAGAAATACCAGACAGTATAAAATACATGCTGTAAACACCAGATGAGCTGGGTTAAGGAAAACAAATCCTTTTTCACGCCAGACATCGTCATGGTATCCAGGGAAATGGCAATAACCGAGGAATCCCATGCAATCAAAATATCATCGCAAAACAGCGCATTGGGCATGTAAATTTTCAAAATCACTATGACTTAACACAGAACCCTACAGTGGAGTTACGTTTCGATGCAAGTCTAGAGGATCATTTAGTAATATCATCTGTTGAAGGACCCAACCATAGAAAAGCAGCCCTGGACTTTCACATGATCGCAATCGAATGAAGACGGGACAAAAGCAGACAATATGAACAACGATAGAATCGCTTACTACATTAAGAATCTCAGTAGAATCTGTCTGCGAACGGAGGAGCATATTCCTTTTGTATAGGCATACCACCTTGAATCGATAAATACTAAGATAGAATGAAAATCCTAACCGCCACAGAATGGAAACCACATGATTACAACGATATTCGTTCCAACATTTAAGCTGGAGATAATCTACTCGATTAGAAAACGGGGGGACTCCATGTCGCATGAACTGCTGGTTGTGAGGGCGTACACTTCGATACTCTTACGGGCGTAATCACAAGAAAACACAAATGTGCGGTAACAAGCGGCGAAATAAGAATATGTTGCGAATGCTATAATTTAGCTCGATACCCAACAGGAAAAGAGACGTAGTTGTAACCACGGAGATACGTGTCTAGTCATAAAGAAAAAATCGGCTGGGTGGGGTAGGGAAGGAACTCTAGTGGGTCGTCGGACATCTACACCGGGGCCCACGCCCGAGCAGTAACTAAGAATTCATACTATAAAACCCCAACGGATTCAAGACCCCAATGGAACGATGGAAATTCTACTTCACGAGTATAGATGGAAGGAGAGTTGACCCTAAGGCTGCACTTTGCCCACCTTTTGGTCACAAGGGTGTTGAGGGAACAAAACAGGCAAAGTCAAATGGCCACTGGTTTGAGCTTCAATCAGATGTGATGGCACCTGGTCATTGAATCTCAGCTAGTGTTGGATATAGCCAGGAAGACAATGTCTTTTATAATTTCGGGGAATATGATCCACCAAAGTGGTGTTCAAACATTCGCGAAAAAAATGATGATAATAGTTGCCGGTTTAAAAATTCATAGAAAAAGGAAGCGAGCAAAGTGCATAAATCGGACCAAGTAGGATCTGTACCGGAAAAGGATGTCTAGATATGGTAGGAAAAGCCACATGTTGTATGCAATACGAATATAAACTCTTATCAGAAGAACTATCTGCTAATCGAGAGGCATTCAAGCTTATCTGCTAGAGAGTAATTGCTCGACGAAAGTGAAAACACTAACTCCTACAGTAATTTCCTGTGTCTAGAAGATCGCGTGAACACTGCTATTAATACCTCACCGACGAAGTTGAACAATGACGAAGAAATATTTTCGACCAGCAGAAAGTTGCTTGAAGGAATAGCCAAGATCAGGCTTCAAGAAAGTCACGGATCGCAAACGCAAAGACTTGGCCTCCGCCGTACCAATAGCGCATTAAATACAGCAGGGTTAAGGCTGGGGACTTGTGGTCCAAACTGGATACTATTGGCTGATGCCACAAACAGCACGTACTGACAAAAGAACGCCAGAGGACTCAAAAAGGGCGAGTGAGGGACGGAGAAGAGGACGATCCAGCACTAGGCCGTATTTCTTCAAGCCTGAGTATTTGTGCCCTGGACTGCACTTTGCCAGAAAGTAGTCCTGCAGTTTTGGTATTTCTCGATAACAGACAGACCAGGAGGCGCGATTTCAGTAACGCAAACAAGTACGTACACTCTAAAATAAAATACCATATAGCCAGATATAGGTACAAGTAGTTGTACAAACACAAGTGTTATCACTGTCTATTGCGACAACGG